>JAQGCB010000689.1:0-19376 GCA_034698835.1 Protaphorura tricampata
CAAACTTCCTGAGGTCATTGAACTCAATCTGGGATCATCCACCGGCCACGGCACGACATACGCCAAATGGAACGGCTCAATGCTACAAATTACAAATCAGTCTTCTTAAAGTTGGCGAGAGTGACAGTTCGGTGGATTTTATTTCTCTTCAAGTCAGTCAGTCAGTTAAAAATGGCCGTGGCTATTCCAGGAAGACATCCCAGAGAACCTGAAGAAGATTTGTCTGGTCCACCACCTCCCCTCAAATTTAATAAAAACAAGTTGTTCTTGAGAGCTATGTGTGAGTGGTGTATGAAACGCAGTCGGAAGTTTAGAAAAAGACGTATCCTCCGGAAGATCCATCATGAGAGGCTAGTGAGAAAAGCTAAATCATTTTGTAAAAAAATCAACCTGGGACATTTTCCACCTGGATGGATTGAGATTCTGGAGATTGAGCACGGGGTTCTAGTGAAATATCCTCCGCGGCGTTTGCCGGTACTTGACTTTTATTTGTTAACATTGTAATATAATTATTTGTAGATGATTCAAACATCACAAATATTGACAAGAGAATAATTTTGAAACGTTTTCAGATCATAAACAATGAAGAAAGTACGAGTCAAAGCCAGGAGCTCATGAGCGATGAGAATAACAACTCCGCCGGTTCTGACAATTCTGATGCACACTCACACGGCAGCGGCAGTGCCACTACGCTTTCAGTAACTCCTGAAAAATTGTCTGAAGCCAGCAGCGGTGGTAGTGACATGGAGAATTCAAATTCAGATCAAAGCGATGAGGGCAGTGACATCGTTACCTCACCATTTGGTCAAAATGACGATATCAGAGGTATCAAAACTTCCACCACAGTCAAAAGCAATAGAAGGAGCTTCAATGATCTAGAAATCTTGGATTCAGGCCAAACCGATAGCAGCGATGGTGGCAACTTTCACACTAATTTCACTCCCACCATATTCTCGACTTGGTCAAGGTCAAAAGGATCACCGAGTTGTAAGCATAATAAAATTACCACAGTGATTTTGTACCTAAAAGAGATACAGGATTTAATTATTTGACTCATTTCTAAATTACAGGTGAAATCCCAATATGTCAATGGTGGCTAAGATGTCCAATCAAAAGACGTATTCTATTAACTACGGGCTTGGACACGGACACAGACGCCAGCACCACCACTTTGACGTCCGACAAAATAAATACGTACTCCAACAGCACATGTTCTAGTAAAATAAATACGATCTACCACGGTACCAGTTCAAGCTCAGCCTATTCAACTGTTAGTCCCAATTCCAGCAAATCCAGCCAAAAAATTTCTGGTTCTAGTACTAGCATCAGTTCCAGTTCCAGTTCGAGTGATTCCAGCACCGGTCAAAGCACTAGTTCTTCTAAATGTAGTAAATGTTCTTGAAGAAGTTGAAGATGAAGAAGATTTGTAAAACAACTAATTACAGAGCATATACGAGTTAAAAAACAATCAAGATATCAGTTAAATGCAAATGTATGAAATGAATTAACTATTAAAATTGTGAATTCTTGTGTTAATTTGACTATTCCGTTACGATTAATTTTATTTAGACCACAATTAGGGTTTACCACTGAAAAATAATTATCTCTCTATGTAGCAAATATGTTCAACTACTACTACTACTAAGCAATTGCTTTTGGAATTGGAAAATAATTTCGGTCCTACGTACGTTCAACAATAATGTGCCGGATTTTTTTGTTGCTAATTTGGATTTTGTTTACCATAAGCGTAAATAAACAAACAAACTCGTCAACAAATTTTCAGTATTTGAATAATTTTCAAACAATTTAAGAGGACTGGGAGCTTTCATTACAATTTCGACCCGTTCCTGATGGATACGAACACAGAGTCCAAGCCGGCCCTGTTGCTACTCGAAAAAAATCCGGCACATTATTGTTGAACGTACCAGTTGTATTTCCTATTATTTGTACAGTAGTTTGAACTTTAGTCTGAAATCGCATATATGGCAACATACTCTTTCTGTCAAACAAAAACAATTAGAAGTGCAGAGACATTGATTTCTAATCACTAATGAAAATTACCAAATTCGCTTTAGCCATCGCTATAGCCATCGCCCAATTTGGCCATCGCGTGACGTGAGCAGTCATGGATACTAATTCCAATACAGTTACTCCTGATGATGGGACTAACGTTTCATCAGTAACTAGTCTTTCAAAAGATAACATTGAGCCGAATTCAGTTGTTAATCAATCAACGGATCCGAATTTCAATGAAGTTGTTGCACAAGGAGATTCTTCGACTCACATTACAGAGAGAACTAATAGTCAAATACTGAATGACTTTGACAAAGATGTCCTAGAATCCTTGTATCCCATGAACTCAATGTCAATGTCATCTAGTTATGAAGAAAGTCTTGATTTTGATAACGTTAGTCCCAATCCTCAAGATATAGGATGGGCTAATTGGACACCTGGAACAGAGGATTATTGGACACTCCAATATTCGGACTCTTTGAATAAATTGAGAAGTGAAGGAAAGATGGGTCGAGTTTTTGCTAAGAAAAAGAAACAGACTGGTAGTGATATAAGAATGAATATTCCTCAAGACGCTGATCATTTTCCAACTCAACCGAACAATACTGGTCATGGACGTGATCACATTAATGACGGAGACACGAGTCAAGATCCACCCGGTGATCGCCACTACTACATACCATTTGTTGTTAGACTTTTTTTCTGTTTATCTCGATGATATTCCTGATTTCACCATACGTACGGTCAACTCTGATCTATTTTTCGTTTTCAGAACTGCAACTCTCGACCTCATTATCGCGCTCCAGGGTTCCAGCACAGAAGTTTTCGCTCAGAATTTTTCTCGAAAATATTCTTCGTCAAATCGATACAAATGTTAGCCATTCTGTGCATGATGTTTGCATATCCATTCTTACCACTAAATCCAGATTTGGATTATATTCGTAGAAAACCAAATGGAATTGGATACTTGGCTCTGTAAGTTCTTCGAAAGTTAATATGAATTTACACAAAGACATTAAATTATTGGTACTCATTTTTTTTACAATTCATCTTGTTCCAGATTAATTTTCATGATCACATTTTGCTGTGCTCGTTGCTTTGATTTCGGTCGGAAAACTATGGGTGGATTTCTGACTCTAGTTGTTTGTGTAAGTAAAATATGTTTGACAAAGTGAATTTAGTGTGTGGAGTTTGTGAGTAAAATATTTGCACAATTTTTGCACAGACTTTATGTTCCACCGTCATTTGCATGACCATATTTTACAATGGTGAGCCCTATGTTGTTACAGCTATTCTCATGAGTCTTATGTTGAGTTACGGAGCTTTAGCAAGCATTACATATTTTACAAAGGTGAAATTGAACAAACATGACATGTTTATCGAATATTTGTTGGAAAACTAATTGTCTCTCAAAATTGTGATTAGATGGATGTTTCAGAAAAAGGGAACATTTTTTGTGTAGCTTGTGGAAGCGTACTGGCCAGCATTTTTATTTCTTTCTCAATTATATTCGTCGTATCAGACCCTTTTGGTGGTCTTCGTAATTCTATGTCAAGAGGAGCCCAATTTACTGGAATACTCACTCCATCCCTTCTCACGACACTTACTCTCATTCTGGTAATTATTTTGTTCTCCAACGCAACATTTCGTCCTTCAGATTTCATTGGAAATAACCTTAAAAAATATTCTGACAGTTCCAGATCTCTGAGGTTCATCAAATTATGGGTGGATATCGTCTCCCTCTCATGGAAGATGACTACATAGTGGCTGCAGCCTTCTTACTTTGAATAAATATAACAGTTGCATTTGCATTTACTAAACAGGTACATAGTGCCGTGAGAGAATTCCAATGTTAGCAATAAATACTTATGTTTTAAACAGATGCACAGTACTTAAAGAAGTCATAGTGATCAATGGTGTGTTCTACTCAGAGTGTAAATGATGATGATAATATATATGTATATATATATATATATATAGAATATTATAGAACTCAGAATGTAAAACCTGTCGTTAGCGACCTACTCTTAGCAATTGGTTTCCTTTTTCACAAACGAAAGGTACAGGTGGTAGAGACTTACGAATATTACATGGCATAACGTAAATGTTGCTTAAGATTGTGAGGAACAATTTCACTATTAATTTTGATATATACAAAAGACATGGAGCAGGTTTAATCATTCACGGATTGAACTGAAGGCGTCACAAATATTTTGCAAGAATGTCAAGTTCCGATTTATCATTTTTTTTACCAAGATTGACAACTTTTAACTTATCAAGCTAGTAAAGTATCTCCGCTAGGATTTGGACGATTATTTCTCACGTTGTTAGTATTAGTAGCTTGAACAACTCTATTTGAAGCCGGTTGACCTTGGACATAAATCCCCCTTTGAGTTTGACTGACTGGAACGAGTTGGTATCCGGTTGGCGGGTACGCATACGTGACATTGTAAACTGGCTCAACAATTGGAACTTCAACCTGATATTGACTCACATAATCGATTCCATCAGGGTATGCCTTAACTTCAAAATAGAAACTCATGACGACAAACATGAAGTAGATTTCAAAAATCAGCCAAATGAGCCCGAACTGGAATACGGGTATGGGTGCTGAAATTTTTTATTTTTTAATTATAAACTTTTCGCAAATTTTAAGTATAAAGCATATTGAAACCCTACCTATGATTAGAAGAACCAGGCGCATGATTGAGAGACAAAGAACGCCACCCACCCACAAATAACAAACACATCCAACCCTCTAGTTTTGACCAAAAAATTAGGTATTCATTAGCATATTTTATACGAATAGTAGGTCCTGTGGTTATTTTTCTTACCTTAATAGCTCCAACCAGTAGAATTCCTGAAAGTATAATATAAGTGAAACAAACGATAGTCTCTGCAATAGCGATGCTTTCTGTAAAAAGTAAAATTCTTAAAATGTTATTCTAATTCACAACTAAGCATTATCATTAAGAGATTTCAGGTAAACCAATTTACGGATAAGTTGTGTGGTTTCCGTTCCCCGGATAGAGTTTCTTGCCCGTCCATCATAAAATTCATCATTACCCCAATACTCTCTTATTTCAGTCTCATTGGACGTGCTCAACTTAATGGTGAAGGCCAAGTAAAAGCAAAACCCGATGAAATACAACACCTGGATACAAAATGAGTCAGAAACTTTTAATACGGAACTATCCTACTTCTAATCTCTTATAAATATTAATTGTACGCTAGAACTGTCGTACCATTTCCAAAATAGCGATAACACAGACTCCATACACCAATTCAACACAACAAGGGTCAACAGACTCCACGTAAACGACTCTCCTGGGCATTGGTGCATACATAGCCGCCTGTCTCACTTGCCGTGGACGTTCTCCAGTTTCTCCAGGCCCATTTTCTCTTCCTGGTTGATTCTGATCAGTAGGAGCCCTTCGCTGAGCCTCCATTTTGTTTTGAATTTCGTATTGAAATTAATTAATAAGAATTTGAACTCCCGTTTAAAAAATATGGAATATACATGCTTAAATTTTGAAAAAAGTACTCAAAATGAGTGAAACCATGAATTTCATTCAACTTTTGCGTGAATATGACTTTTGAAAGTTACTTGTTGAAGCAATTACTTGGAGGAAAGAAACCATAACGACATATTACGAATCGTTCTTCAAAATTCGACTAGTTTCAGTGTAATGTTTTTATTTGTCAAAATCCTTAGTTCACAGGTTTACAACTCCGCAGTACCAAACTTGTGTCTGTGGAAAATAAAAACTTAGAGATACAGTATTTTAATTTTAAGGGAAACCATTTTGAAATCTAGGATTTTTCCGAACGCTAGCAGCATTAGCATCTGTAGAAAGGATTTGTTCGATATAAGGTGAATCGGCATCAGGCTCCAATGGTTCACCGAATAGATCAGGAATTTTGGGAGCACCCTCTGGCCTTTTTCGGACGTCTATAATGTACGCAACAATGACGACGAAGAAATAAACTTCAAACAATGAAAGAAGTCCACTCAAAATTGATATCCTATCAGATGGCCAAACCGCTATTAGACCTATGCGACCGAGCATGGCGACACAAAGCCCTGCGGCTGTAGGGATACACATTTTCCAATTCCGCTGGTGGAAATAAAAATAAAAATATAAACAATTCATGGAATAAAGATATTGGTCAAATAAATTCTAAATGTTTACCTTCCTAGACCCCTGGAACAGAAGTCCGAATGTGATCCCAACGATTAGATAAATTAAAAATTCAGCAAGGTACAATATCTCTAGAAAATTCTGTGTGTCAGTCCAGATTATCATTTCATTAATCAAGAATTTATTAATTAAACTTTTTCTTACGCGGGTTACCAGATACAGTCAAAATTAAAGTTCCTAAAATCCCGGCTGAGTAGACGATCTTCGGGATAACACAACATAAGAGACAACATAAGAGATAAATTATCATGAAATGATGGGATGATTTGTCAGTTTAAAATAGTACCAATTATTCAAAGTACTCACCATTTCAGTCAGTGCTACAAGTCCAACACCCTCTTCCAAACTCATTATTGCACACGGATTATATCCGGTATCAAACTCAACTTCCATTTCCATTTTTAGGCAAATTCCAAATTGGATTAATTGAAAATATCCGTAACACAAAAATGCACTGTTTGCACAGTATAAAGATTTACAAAAGTTCAGGAATTTCGTTTGTTTTCTTAAATCATGGGTTTCTATGACTTATGTGGCTCTATACAGTACCAGTACGAAGGTCAATTTCTAATCCTAAAGTAAATGGATCTGCTGAATTTGTCGGAACATGATGTAACGCACTATTCGTGGCATATATTCCCAGCAAAACCAGGCCGAATTAAATATACAATTATCTTCATCAAAATCAAATGCATTAATTTATTCGGCACCACTTGCCCTAGAAACAATCTTCTACGTTTAATCTCGCTCGAACATCTTAACTAAAAGATATCTAAATAGATAACAGGTGAGAATTTCGGGTTTGAACTGAGAATTCTATCAATCGACTAATTCTCCCTCTTCAGCAAGAATGGGTTCGCTACCTCGACCGTCACCACTAGGATTATTAGAACCAATTCGAGACAAACTTAATTCTACATCTCGTCTTAACTCCGCAACTTTTCTAGCTTCTTCTTCCTGACCCAATTCAGTCACGAAACTCCAAACCACCCAAACCGTGAAAGCTCGGATGAGAAAGACAATGATTTCAACAATGACAATTCCAATTGTCTGCTCAACAATAAGACCAGCAACGTCGCTCAATGTAGAGGGAATAATGATCCACAACCAACAGATGCAAAGTTTACGATTCCGCTGAAAGTCAGAAAACAAACCGTTTACTTCCAAACATATATTTGTGGTTCACTTTCCCTGGAGAAAGTTTCCAGGAATCTGGGAACAGTTCAAGAAAGACCTGCGAGTATTATTCAGGTATGGGTTGACAGATCCGGAGTTCTCTTAATCTTAAAAATGACAGTTTGCTAACCTTGACTGCTCCAATAAAAATTAATGATGCCACAGGAATTAGACATGCGTTTACGATCCCCACTACCAAAGTTGCTATTCGAACTAGAGTAAAAGGCAAACATGAGACCCAGAAAGTTTGATGAGACTTTAGATTAATTTGAATAAAATTACACTTACACGGTGAGTTGAGACCGTTACCGTTTCCTCTGAAATGGTATCCTGGATAATAAATGAATATAGCAAATGCAGCCACCATGAGGGCTGTATGGAAAAACTGTGTTCAAAATTTCTACATTAGAATCAAACTGTGGTTGAGTGAATATTTTTATAAGGTACTAAATATGGTTCAGGGTCTCATTAGCTAAAACGGTATAGTATAGCCTTGGCAGTGTTACAGTTCAAGATGAGCTTATTATTACCAATGAAAACACGGCGACAACAATAGTAGATCTTCGAAGGTCCAAATCGGTGCAA
This sequence comes from Protaphorura tricampata, assembly GCA_034698835.1. NCBI lineage: Eukaryota > Metazoa > Arthropoda > Collembola > Poduromorpha > Onychiuridae > Protaphorura > Protaphorura tricampata. Next base: position 7,977 of record JAQGCB010000689.1, read on the forward strand.
AAACATGGATTAAATGTAGGCTCTGCCCCTGGCTCTGGTTCTTCGGGTTCGTCATCCTGTTCCATGTCCATATTCATCATCTTGGACATTAATCCCTATTTCAAGCTACTCTTACCCAATTTTGTAATTTATTTTGCACCTCAACAATAAGAAATGTCCCGATTCGATGGGTGTAAATATTTCGGGGACATAAATGTAATGTTTTTGGAATTCCTCCGAACTCTAACAGTTGCATTTCTTTGGAAACTAAACGTGAATTACTAAGGAGCTGGACGAAAAGTTCAAACACGAAAGGAAAATAAAAGTTGTAAAAAATAACATTTTCAAAATCTCACACATTTTTACTGCACTTCTACAGAAGGTTAATTCATTGCCATAAAAGAGTTGGTTACAGAGAGAAGGATTTACGATGCGATTATTGAATTCGGCTATTGAAGATTTCTAATTTGGGCTGAAGTGAAGATTTATAATTTGGATAATCAAATGTTGAGAGGAAAGTTGAGCTAAATGAATTGGAGAAATTCTTAAATTAGTTCGTCAAGGAACTGCTTGATTTGTGTTTGGGTCCAGTATCTCGTTCAATCCGCCTTCATTATTATTGTTGTCGACTTGCCCTGGCTCAACTGGGACTTGGACAGGGATATTCAACAAACGCCGTGTTCGGTTTAGAGATTCCAATCGTGCTTCATCTTTCCGTAAATCCATCGTGTAACTCCAAACAACGCAGATTTCACAAATAGACTTTAGAACATCCCACACGACTCCATACATTGGAAGATTAAACTCTGTCCCTCTAATGATTGTGAAAAAATTCATCGTTGCTGTGCAAGACAACCAGGCTTCCAAGCAAGCACGGCGTTCCTGTCAGTCATAAATATCAAACTGAATGTCAAAATAAGATGAACACAGAATATATTTTAAATAATTATTCAGTTTTACTAAAGTTAGTTGATCCAAGCTACATTGGTCTAATCAGCTTACCCTACAAACTGAAAGCAAAAGTATAACTCCTAGTCCAGTGAACATAAGGTGTGAAGCAATTTGGTGCGCATATGGTCGAACTACAGAAATCAATTTTTGTGAAATACCATTTTAAAGTTTAAAATGTGAGGCTCCATATGTGTGAACTTGACTTACTCAAATCTTTCTCGCGATCCTCATGAGTTAAACTCTGATTTCTGCTCATCTCATCTGCAAGAAATCTCCATTTCTTGACCACGCCAAGGAGGATAACAATTCCACTGATCTAATATTAAATTCATGGTCAAAGAAATGGAAACATTACAATGGCATCAATACAGAGAAAGTGCTCTAGAATTTTCAAAAATTTTAAGGAACTAAAAGTAACGTCATAAAGCTAAAAAATTAACAAAGCGCTTTCTTTCGTCGCATGCTTTCTCCTTGGGCGAGTGAAAGCATGGAAGAAAGCACAGTCAAATATTAGAAATTGCGTGAACATGCCACTCAAACTACTCAAATTCCATATTTCCAAGAAATAATGGGTCTCGAAAAATGAACTTACAATGTGGTAACACCCAATCGCACCAGACACTGCTCGTGACAATTCTGTATGAGAAGCATGCGGTCTTGGTGCCCTTCCCGGGTGCCCTAGTTCTTCACGAGCACGATGGATATGGATTGGTCGACGAATGTATTCAATTGGAAGTCTACCTCTGTTCATTTTAAACTTGAAGTTTCTGCTTTTGATAGTTTGTAATTAAATGTATCACTGCCAATTTAAAATTAATTCACTTCGAATTTAGTAATTCTCAATTTCGGAAAGAATTACCGGAGCGTGTGATCGTGGAGGAAATATATTGTTGATCGAAATACAGTCAACTTGGAAACCTTCTGAAACTGAAACCCATGGCAGACAGGAATTGAATCGAAACTTCAGAAAACAGTAAATGGTAAACTGTAGAAGCTTTTATTTGTGAACCGAATATAAATTGTAAAATAGTAAATGCATTTAATACTACACCGCTGAAACTTTCAAAATGAAGCCGCTTAAATATAACTATGTTTGATGACCAGAGTACACTTGAGGCGGAACATAATTAGCGTCGTCTACAGGTTTTCCACCCTTAACCTTGACATTCGGGTCAGTAGGTTCTTCTACAACGGGTTGCTGCATCATCCATTTTTCTTCGTTATCAAAAAAGAATATGGTGTCCTCCTTTTCCCTGAGTTCCTTCTTCATGTCTTCAATTTCATACAAAGTTTGTTCTTCTCTGAATCGTGTTAATTGTCTGTCTAATTCTTTTATTCGTAAATCTTCCCATTTTTTGAAATTATTTTGTTGAGCTTCAATCTCAAGTTTCTCATTTGCTTCGATTGCATTTGAAAGTAGCCCTTCCGTTTTCTCAATTAGATTCAAGTTCGTAGTTGACAATTTTGAAGTGGACAGAGTTTCCTTAACAGAACTCAAATGTTTTGCGGCGTTGTCCCATTTTAACCTTGCAAACATCTCAGTTATCTCTTTTGGCTCCAAATTCAGTCCTGGGACGGCTCTCACCTTTGGTTTAGGAAGTGTCTTGTCCGGTGACGATTCGACTATTGCCAGTCTAGCAGTGGCCATTTCTGTCACACTTTTCACCTGAAAAGAGAATAAGTTGAGTTTGAAATTGTAGTCAACTGTAAAACTCAACTATTACGCAAAAACAGTTAAATGCAACACAAACATTAAAATTCAAAGGTCTCATTTGCATAATTTGAACAGAGATGTTGGACATCTTACCACGTCAGAAGCCACTGTTTGTTTTTGAGATGTGATATTTTTCAAAGCATTATCGACTTTGTCCCATTTATCGTACATAGCCCATCCAAGGAGTTCTATTGAACGACGGAGAACTTCATCCTCTTTCAAGTGAAAACTGAGATAAGCCAAAGTTTTTCCGACAATGTACTGAGGATTCGTCAAGTCAAAGTGATCGTCAAAGAAAACGTTTCTCAGGCGTCGGACTCGTACTCTCTCCTAAAAAGAGGATAATTGCTTAGGACCAATTTAATTGCCAAATCTACAGAGAACTAATAATTGTTCAAAATAAGTACCTCCTCTGGTTTCTTTTCTTTTTTGCCAGGTTCCTTTGGAGTCTCAACCGCGGCGTCTGTATCCCAGGACTCCGGTATACCACCTTCAATATGCTTGAGACACGAAAGTAGGGCAAATAGCTTCGTTGTAGGTGGGCCAAAATCCTCGTCCAGCATTAGAAAACTAGCCGTTTTTGCGGCATCTGAAAATTCATGTAAAGAATGACAAATTAAGTTGTTGAGTGACACTAATATTTCTAAGTATAGTCATCAGGCCCTGAACCTATTGCAGAATTCGGGGTCGGACGGAATTCGAATGAAATATTCACTCAGCACTTACCTCTGAAATTTTTCCTTGCCAGAAAAGTGTCCATTAGAAGACTAGACGTGTAGTGATCAGGAAAGATACCATAATTCAACCGGTCATTCAAAATTCGCATCAGATCATCCATTTTATCAAATGTAAAAAACGATCGTATTACTGCATAACTAGTTGAAGGAAGGGTTTCATGAGTAACTGACGATTTTCTTAAACGATAAGCTAACTCCTCCATCTCCTCCAGGTTATCCTCTGCAGTGACTTTATTCACAAACTATAAAAAGAGAAGACTGAACAATAAGAAAGGTAAAAACATTTTACGTTTCGCATACTTTCGTTCGATATGCTCAAGTTTTTGAATTTTCACTTACCAAATCCACATCGATTGCACTGATGAATTTCTCGGTCACGTACTTCTTTTCAACCTCATGGAAAAAATCATCTGAAATAGTAAATATTCATATATTGTATTCAATTTTAAATTCAAATTAGAACATCAGATTCTTACTGTTGTTGTAATTTAACACATCTAAATAATTTCTTAAAAAAACGTTCAGAATAAAAAAATATACCAAAATTCTAATAAATAATTACCCAAGTCAAGTTTTTTAAGTAGTTGTGAATCCAAACGTTTTTCCCATGCGGATTGACACTCATAATTCTCTGAAAGAAATCCGAAGCGACCGGTGGTTATTGAAATATGACGGAATTGGTGTAATTTCAGTCGATTTCTTTGAAGAAATCCGGACATAAGCATGAGTCGTCCACCTCCTCCCCACATTTTGAAAAATTATAGGTATAAGGTGATCGCTTTTCAAAAATATTTCAAACGTGCAATTTAGAAATATTAGAAAAGTCCAAATATTCCGGTTTACAGGAAACACATTTAATACGAAAATCTACAGCCTTCCCGCATTTCCCGTCTCTGCTTGATGGTAATTTCTCGTGCAACGTTACGGATGCGGTGTGGTGGCGTCAATATGACACCTAAATGACGCCATCGCGTAGGCCACTTTGAGAAATTGGACTATAAATTACCGTTTTTATGATTTATTGCACATTAAATTAAGAGAAATATCGTAGTCGGGTACGTTAGCCCATCCGGTTACACTGCTACTTAGAATCATTTGAGAAAAATGTCTCCGAACCGAACTTTTAATTGTTGCATTTTGGTCGCGTGTTGGTAGTGTTGGATATATTGCGTCAGTCGCCGTATGTTTTTGGTCTAGAATGTCTATCGCGATTTGGCGTTCGAAAATATAAGAAGGGATATGAAAAAATAGTTAAAACTAAAAGTCGAGACACGAGACACGCCGTTGTTCGTACTAACCAGACACAGGTGGACGGCCGTATATCGAAAAAATCAAGAGGATTAATATTTATTAGTAGTGTTAGTTAAAGCAGTAGCACTCATACCTAAGTATAACGTGTATGATGATCAATTGTCAGTTTTTAATTCATCCTTTTTTTGGTGCTTTAATTATAACATACTAACTAGAGCATATTCTTCATCTTAAACGGAATACGGAGTATGGAGCCTCTTCAATTATATTCGACGGCAGAAAACTTGACGCCGACGGATTATGAGTTTCAAAGTCTATTTTATGAACAAAGCAAGTGTAAAAACTATTCATAGTTTTTTATAGAAATGAAAACCTTAGGGCTCTTGACCTTTATCCCAGGTGTGCTGGTGTGCATTATTATTGTCCATGGATGCACATTCACTACTGTACGGGGTGGTTCATAACCGCTACCTCACCATTCACAACAAACAGGATAACCCGTCGGACCGGTCACAAGCAGTTTGATCACAATTTACTTATATTTTGTCGACAATTTTCCGAGAGGTGCTAGCTAATTCTAAGGATCCTAGTGATGTCTACAGTTTGCGCAGAGTTTTAAGTAAAATTGTAAAGAATAATACGAAAGGCCGAGTCTTTTCTTATTGAAAAACAAAGCCATCTCTATGCTCCGTATTTCTTTATCTTTTTAGATTCTAGATAAGATTTTGATTGTAGACCTTCAGATTGTTCAGAGCAGTCAGTCTGGATAGCCATCCATTATGAACCGCCGGGTTCATGGCATTGTTTTGCTCGCATTGCATTCTAAGCTCATTACTGTGAGTTCTCAAGCTTTAATAATAATTGAAACTCACCTTGTGAGTTGTGAAGCTTAGTTTACAAGGGAATTACGTTAGGTGTAAAAACTAGATCTCGAACAAAAAACCGTTAGAAAGATTACATCGCGTTTTTTGTGAGTAACTTGTAATTTTATATGTATTATCCACAAAACTACAAACGATGAAGTGGCACGGTAATTCTAGCTTCAAAATTACGAGAATTTCAGCTTAGCCAGACTTTACTTTAAAAGTTGTTTCCTTGTTGGATTCGGAGAATTCTGACCTTTTTCCTAAAAGGTTTTATATTTTTACCTGAGGACCAAAGGACCCAGTCCCTTTGGCGTTTTAGCTCAATAAACAACCTCAGCCACGAGACACAAGAAAGAGTTAAAAACTTTTATTAGGTTTCTTCAATCGACTGTCTAGCAAAGCAAAGTGAAAACAAAATCTGAGAAATCTGTTGATGCGACTCTGACTGTGACTGTTTGGCAGTAATTTTTGTGAAATATTCAAAAATATCAAGGAATAATGGCAATGACCAAGTACTTGGAACAAATCGGGACTTCAAATAGAGTTCCAATGAATGGAACTGAGAACTGGAAATTAATAGCATCCGTAAGAATTTTAGCTATTCTCGAAATCTTTAGATTCTGTTTTCGCAAAGTGTAGAAATTTCTTTGTATAAGATTTGGGATTATCAATAATTCATGATTGATATATGACAATTTATGATCGATTGAAGTGTAAAACTGTATTTCTTACGTTATATAAATATTCAATTTTACTAAATTCCTTACTATTTTTTAGAATCCTGGACTTGGTCATCGCACGGCAAGGTTTTACAATTTTAAGGTAATATTCTTTATAATTGTCTTTACAAAATGAATCACCCCCTTTTCTCTGACAAGTCTGTCTATCTGTTCGACCTTTACGGGTCATGCATGGTCAAAGGTTATGAGCCACCCTGTACTTTCTTCGTAACATTAAATAGAAGCGTAAGAATAACTACGGAACTTTCGGAACAGTTTTCTCTGCAGTTTCCATATTTATATGCAGTTTTTTAGCGTTACTCTTGTTAACTTTGGTTTTCTAATGGAGGTAATACTTATTTCGATGAAAATTCCAGGCTCAACCGTCGATGTTGCCCACAGAAAATGTTATCGGTGGAATTGGCGCTAGTTCACCCAATTTGGGAGACCCACTCGTAATTGCATCATTAATTGCTGGTTTGGTCGGCATTACCCTCAGCATTATAATTATTTTGAGTATTTGGATTCTCAAACGATCGAAATATTCTGAAGACAAGAAAACTCCAACTCCAATCAATCCTACTGGTATATCGAACTCGAATTACGTAGGACCGGAACCGGAAGTAGTAGTAGTAGTAGCCACGGCGGCGGAGAAACCACCTCAAATAAGGAAGTACCCATTCCGTCCTAAGGAAACTTCAGGTGAGATTCGAAAAAAGAACTTGGACGACACGTTTTTGTAAATTGTATGTAAATCATTTATTTTCATTTATAATTTCAGTTTGACAAATTCTGGATCACACAAGATTATTACCACTCACGTTGTACAAGCTGGAAAACGCAATACGTTAATATTTTGTACATTAACTGTTTGATGTCAAGTGATCCTTGAAATATTTTTATATTAATGTTCTTGTTTTGTTGCTTAAACTTGCTTCAATCTAAAAATAAAATAAAGAAATTACTTGTTACTACATACATATTTTACTACCCTCTAGTTTCATTACATGTTTTTTCTCCAAACTTACGAAATGATGGAATCCAAAATAGACAAACTCCAACTCAAGAAATAGTTGTCTGGGTCATCAACTTGTAATGGTAAATAGGTAGTCCTATTCTCCCGTCGTTTTCTCCTATTTCCTTGAAGTACGCCAGGGAATATTATCACAAGGAAAATAAATGCAACGAATATAATAATTAGAATTACTATAGTCACTTTCAACATATCAGCCAGAAATTGGTTGCCGGGAACATTTAGAAAAAATGGCCGTGATCTTCCGGTCTCTAGACTAGAATTGTCCATGTTTACTCAATAAACCACGTGATGAATAACGAAAAACTGAACTTATGTCGTGTAGTGTATTTTAGTTCACCTCAGCTTCTAACTCGTAGAATAAGACACCAAACACTGGGATACCCCTAATAACCTCAAAAATTTGCAAATCTAATTTTAATGAGGAATTAACGGACTCTGTTTGTTCCACATACAGACTACAGACACTTCGTGTGTGAACTATGGAAATTATTAACCTAAAAACATACTCAGAATTCGGTGTCTCAGGTTTCCCTACGTCAATAGTTTTGCTCCTGTCGTATCTCGTATGTCGGGAAAAATATTTGATCCATTTTTTTCTACTATTGCACTTGCACTATTGCTCACATTTTACGTTTTACAGAATTGCTTAAAAATTACTAGTTTTGAGCAAAGTGAAAGGCTAGTTTTTTTTAACAACTGCACTCCTGACTCCTGACTTCATGAAACTAAATAGTAAATGTCATTTCAATGATTGTCAACACATTAAATGCAATAAATATACGTATATTTATTCACAGTCTACCGACACACTCGGCAATCACTAGAAGCCTAGACGGTCGATATAATTTGCGCTAAAAGTATTCACACACACAAACATGCATGCCGGCACCACCAGGCACCGGTAGTAAATTCAACTCATGCACATTTTATTTTGACACCCGATTCATTTCGGGGTTGGACCGACGGGTTTCGGTTCTGTTGGATGAGCATGTAGGTTAACATGTAATGTTTTGCAAATTCATGTTATCTGAATGATTTGAAAAAAAAATCTCTTTCGGTTTTCGAAGACATTCGTCAAAATTCCAAGCTCATTTGATTCGAGTGGTAATTGGAATTATTCCCAGAGATGAAAAAGTGACCCGTCATGTATTCAAGATCAGGTAATTCATCCACACTTTCTTCCTGTCTCGAATAGAGAAAGTATCGGTGTCCCGTCCTGGGTGCTATTCACTTCTATTCAAGTTTTACCGGAATACTACGCTGCTCCTAATAAAAAATGTCAAGAAAAAGTTGAATTCTTCTATATGAGTGACTAAAATGCATGCAGAATTCGTTAAATTATTTTGCATATTTTTATAACACAAGATTCGCTGGTGTCAGCAAGATTTCATTTTTGGGCTCCAAGGAATTATTTCGATTCGAATGTGGCCGAGATCGTCCCGCATCAAAATCATCGTCTTCTGATGAATCCTCTGAGAAAAAGACAACACATATTTATTTAGCAGTTTTAGTAGCTTGAGTCGTAATATATTTCCGATAACTTACCAATATAATTAGGGATAGTAGAAGGAGGTCTGGGAAGTTTCCTGGAGGACTGAAGAGTAACCCGACTAATTCCTGAAGGAGATTGTCCTTCAGGATTATTTGTATTTGTACTTCCCAAATGTCCATTTTTTCTTCCATTTTCCATCAAATTGGTTTTGTCCGAGTCAGCCAGTCGAGCCCTTCTGAATATTTTGTTATGTTTGCTTTTCAATTTGTCTCTAACTAGAATCCAATATTTCTTATCTAAATATAGAAAATTGATTACCTCAACCACCGTGGGCATTTGAGAATACGAGGAAATGTGCATTGCAGAATTTTAAAAAATATACATAGTAATCCAACCATACAAAGAATTGGTCCAATCAATTTGAGTTGTATTGTTTTAAAGCCTGTATAAATTAGATTTGTGGGAATGAATGTCGTCTTACGTGAAATGGACGAATTCTTCATTAGGAAAAAATAGTTACCTTTTTCGCCTAATCCTACAAAGGAAATCACTAATCCTATCGCACCTGAAAAAAGTAAATATTTGTTGCTCAGAAATGACAAGAGACGATTTCGTATTTATTTTTGAAATACTTACTTAGAACTAATCCAATATAAACTGGGGTATACGATTGTCGCAAACCGCCTCCGTATGAACCATCCTCAAGTGAACTAAACTGCTCACAATAAAATTTAATTAGGACTTGGACTGAATAGAATTCAAACTTACATTCTACTTAAAAAACGTACAACCTACTTTGGAATTTCTTTTCTCGATAATAGCCAAACTCTCCCGAGAAGGTGTTGAACGGGGTAATGACACAGGAGACTTTTTGGATTTGGACTCGGGAGTTAAAGCTGCACCATCTTTACCTTTTCCGGGAATGACCTATAATTTTATATGTATGAATTATAAATCTTATCCTTTGTATAACAGCCTTTGCAAGTTGCACAAAATGTGAAGTCATTACAAAAAAGACATTACATTTTAAATCATTCGATAATTCATAAGTGGGATTAATCATTTCTTGCTTTAGTGCTTTAGTGAGTATTGGGAGATCGTACACAATCTGGAAATTCGCAATAGATAGGTAAACACAAGCAATGTCCATACACCATTCAACTTAAATAAGCCATACTTTTGCACATTAATGAGCAAGTTAATCATCTCTTTGTAACATGTACCATAGACAAAATTTGCAAGGAGTCTGGGGGCAGAATCTTTTTTATCCGATATACATATAAATGCAACTTTCACCGATGGAACTTTCACAGAAGAGAAAGTGGGAGAAAGGACATAGGAGAAAAAGATTTAGACAATACAGGGTTGATGTAGTGAAAGATATTAGAGGTGATTCCAATTGCACCTGACATCCATTTTGTTTTTAAAAATCAATTCGACACTTTACTCGAAATGCAGAGATCCATCAGAATTCTCATGAAGCATTTGGTTGAACGAATCAAATAAAGTGCAAAGATCCATTCATGTTGCTAGAATTTGACATTTTTGTGACTGGTTAGGAATAAAAATCTCTCGGGAGAGAATTTGTAATGCTGTGGCGAAAAAAATCGTGAAAGACAAATACCTAGAATCTCTTTTAGCGTGCGTTTTTGTAAAAGCGGACAGTAGCGGTTTCTGATTTCGAGCGTTTGTATTGCATGAATTTCCTTGCTGTGCAATTAGAGGTAATTTATATGAAGGAGGAATAGAAATAGACGAATTTCCCAGCCCAGCATAATATAATCATAACATAATATCATTACATATATATAGCATTAAATCTCATCGCATCACATTATGCAAAAATAGAAATTCGATTTCAATCAAGGACAAGAAAGAGTAGAAAAAGGTAGCAATTATAATTATTTGTGGAACCCTTTTGCGTTACCCATTTGGGTGGGTATTTTGGGAATGCTTTAATGACTACATGTGCAACATGTCGAAGGTTCCGATATTTCTCAGCTAGTCTTTCCTTGTCTGATTTCTTCTTACGTCTCCTTCTGAATGGGTTAAGGTCTTTGAAACTGAATTTGGGTTTGGCAGCAACGGGACGACTCCGTTTGAGGAATGACGATACGACAGCTACTCCTGGCATTTCTAGTTCTACATACAAACATAAAGCATACAAAGCGCAAAGCACATTAATTACATTGGATCATTCATACTTGAGGTCACAAAGTATCAGAATTTTATTAATTGAACAGGATCCCTCGGTACAGTGATATTTCGGGCATATATTACCAGCGAGAAAATTGATATTTAATTGTAGGAAATGCAGATACAGATTCGTAAATCAAAAACCATAACGTTCTAAAAAAACTCCAGTTTCACCTCATTATTCATCCAATTTCAAAAGACAATTGAGAGAGTAAAGTTTAAAATATCAAATCGTTTAAGGAGGCAATTTTTCATATATTAGGACTTCACCAATTTAGCGGTACAAATCACTACAAACAAATGTCCCATGTCAGGAGACAAGTGGTCCTGTAAAGTTTGACCTATTAAAAATAGACTATTCTTCATCTTACAAGGTACACTGTTCGGTTGATAAAAGCGTTCAGTGACCGGACCAAAATTTTTGGGTACCTTGGGTCATCCAAATGATGAGTTCGAAAA
>JAQGCB010000690.1:0-19369 GCA_034698835.1 Protaphorura tricampata
GACGAAGGGATCAGTTCACGCCTGGCAGCCCCGTTTAAACCGGAAGCCCTTCAAATATGCCTACATCATTTAGCAAGTACTAAGTTCATACTCGGGTATTTTGGCCATCTCTTTGAGCCCGTCTGATAAGCCATGTCAACTCCATGGATCTAACCACCTTCGGAACGAAACTACCTCATGCTACTACGGATCGATTCGGTCGTACTAATTCCTTGCGATCGACTAGTTAAACACAGATTCGGGATTCATGTCCCCTGTCATCCTCTTCACTTCAGGGTATTTCGTGCCTGTCTCTTCGAACACAAATCCTAAGCCATGTCTGTCCCGGGAATCTAACAGCTTTCAGGGTGGGAGTACTACCACTATGTTATCATCCATATTACCAATTCGGATTGGATTGAATGATATGACACTTATGTATTTCTTTCACAAAAGTCTAACGGTAGGCTCAAATTGTATTCCACAAATTTGTACTATTGACTAATTTGTACAGATTGCTTTGTTAAATCTCTGAGTAAAAATTGAAATAAAGCTCAATTACAATTATTGCAGGTTGTATTTTCTATTGTCTTTCATGATTATTTCAATTCGGAATATTATGTGTCGTCTAACAATATGAAGATACAGGAAGTGCTTTTCAGGTTAGGTATGAAATGATATTATTTCAATTAAAATTTCAAAAATTCTATTCAAATAATTTATGGAAAATTATGTAATTCTGTAGTTTAAGAATCAAGAGCGAACCATGAACCAGGTGCTGCTGTTGGAGGGTACTTCTAATTAGTAAAATACGACATTGCACAAGAACGGGGCACAGCTAAATTATCATCTTCCGAAGGACTGACTTTTGAAACCCAAGGAAAGCACAACGTCTATGCGCACAAATTTCACAGGAAATATTTTCTAAGAGGAAAATTCTGACCCATTTTTCAGTACAAAATCGTAGCGGACAAATAAACTACCAGAATATTTTGAATGAAAAAGCACATTGACTTATATTCACCTTGATGGAAATATTTTACAAGTTACATTTACACTATTCAAGAATATTTTAGAAGCCTGAGTTGATAAGTGATGCTTTGTGCGACTAATTCGCAAGCATGAGTGAAGTACGTGAAGGGAATCGTCTAAGTTCATTTACAGCGCAAGTTACAAGACAGAAATGCAACTTCTAAAACTATGGCGATTAATGAATTGCATACGTTAAAAATAGACTCATAGAGTGAGCAAATCAGAGAACGCAAATTCAGTTGGATGCTGACTAAGAACAACGCTTGGGTTAGATATAAAAGTATGAGGTTGATGAAGAGATACAAGTTGTTGGGGTTGGGGGTTCCCCTGGTGTGAACGGTGCGGGGAACGGGAATCGCCAGGATCAGCCGAGTCAGGAAGAATGACTTCTGTAGTATCTGTATTTTGACTGTCCGCCGGTTCGGCGTCGAATGTTAGGAGCGGAAGGGTACCATGATTTTCCAACCCGTCGTCAGTCATAGAATGAGCTCCATCATGTTGACTCCTGGGGTGAACTTTGGAATTTAGATGCTGCGTCAAAAAAAATATCATTAACTTACACAATCCGAAACAACTATCATACAATGATCATACCTGTGTTACATGGTCCTTTCTTTTGAAACCCTTTCCACAGATTGGACATTTATGTTTTAAATTACTTCCGTGAGTATTCAGATGTCGAAACAGACCTCGACGCTGAGCAAAACGCTCCCCACATGTAGGACACAAGTACTGTAAGAATAGATATTTATAAAAATGCATTAGTCATTCATATCTCTGTACAGTTTCATCTCATCTGTTATGTTGACTTACTTTTTTCTCTTCCTTATGAATTTCCATGTGAATAGTTAGGTTCCTTTTCACCCGAAATACCTTTCCACATATCGAACTGGAATGAAATTAAAAGAAGTTATAGTGACTTACTGACTTACATAAACAAAATTTCAAATGCCGGACATTAGACCTAAGAATTTAAGGAACAAGTACCATTGCCAACTCTTTTCTTCCAAATGAGTCTTCTCATGTTTGACCAAGTTTTTAGGGAACTTGAAGGTTAATTTACAGTCAGGGTAAGGACATTTATAGCGGCGATCTTCGGCTACATCGTGTGACCCACAGTGTGCATTAAAATGGCCTTTATTCATTAAAGTTTTTCCACAGAATTTACACCGGAATGGCCGATCTATCTTTTCTTCAGCCTGAGACTCGGGAGGAATGCAATGATGACCTTCGAACATGTCGAAATTCAAGAACTTGAAACCACAAACATTACAACTATTTAGTTTCTGGTTTTCATGGACCACTTGAACGTGTTGATCCAACATCCAGTGATAGTTGAACGTTTTTTCACAAGATGTACACGGGATTTTCGTGGGTGGGCGTCTTCGTCGTCCATCTCTTTTTTCGGTACCGTCGGTATCCTCCTTGCCTGTATCGCGAGGCATACGTCGCTTTAAAGACCTTTTTAATTTTCCTTTAGGTCTTAGGAAACGACCTGTCGCCTTTTTCTTCTTCTTTTTAGGTGGAGGCTCAAATTCTGCGGGGTCAGACTGATCTGAATATTCTTCGTCGTCTTCCTCCTCTTCAACTGTTTCGTTTTCTATACTCAATTTGACATCGACATCGGGGTTTTGACTTACAGATGAAATCCGGCGACGATCACTTCGTCGGAGGTTTGTTTCCAGTGCTAAAACGACCGACATAATAGGATTCCAATACATCAAAAATCGAAAGTACATCGAATTTAAATTGCGGAATAATAAAAAAACGCATACCATGTCCCTCTTCGCTGCCTCCAGGAGACAAAGCGACTTCTGTCGGTGAAATTTTAATAGGCATCGCACTCTTACGACGATTCCGGCTATTTGGGTTCGTTGACAAGTCAGAACCAGATGTATGGTAACTGTCAGACAGTTTTCTTTTCTTTGGCACAATCCTTCGAATATCATCGGAAGAGTCATACTTCAAATTCTTGTTTTGCTTTGATTCATCCTCCTAGAAATTTGTTGACATTGTTGACATATGAATTAGTTTAAATGTGATCAGATGTATGATTGAACGCTTCACTCTAAATGATAACTAGGTATTAGTATTAGTAAAAAACGATTTAGTACCTCCTGAAGTTCTCGAAATATTTCTGGGTCAGAAAACTCTTCGTCCTCTTCCTCTCTAATCCCTTCAGTCAATTCCACTGCTAGGACCGAACTCAAATAATCTTCATTATACTCAGCTTCTTCTGGAGAACCAAGAGCATCTGGGTTAGCATTAACCTCAGATCCACCAAGAATGGCAGCTTGTCTTGTACGATGCCAGATCTCAGCTTGCATAAGGACTTTTGAAATATAAGCAGTTGATTTGGATAATTGCATGAGTTCCACAAAAGATCTGTACAGATCACCAACCACCGTGGCACATCTTGTACACATGACCTGGTATCAGAAATTCCAAAATATACAATTATTTCATGAACATGTAAACGTAACGTAGTAAAATTGCAAAATAGTTGGAAAATTACCATTTTATTGAAACCACCCAGTTTACTTGATTTGGCTCGACAGACAGTGGCCAGTGCTTCCAAAATGGAAACATTTTTCTGATGATAAGGTGTCTCCGCAATTGTTACATGGAATCTTGTCACTTGATCCCCATCCTTGTCAAATGAAGCATCACAATTCGCACATGTCTGTGACCCTTCTTCTTCTTCCATTTTACAAAACAAGGGTCAAAAAACAATTATTCTTCAGTGAACCTCGGCGGCCAGTGCGTGTGTCGCGTCAGTGCTGCCAGTCAATTTCCAATTCCAATTTCCAATTTGGCAACAACAATAAGTCACTTCTTAACAAAAATACATTCCGCGCCAGCCTGCCAGTGAAAAATTCAATATTTAAAAATTCCCAATTTTGTACTATTAATTGGAACTGATGACGTCTTTGATGGAAAACTGGCAGTGGGACTGGGAGAGATCGTCAATTGGAATTGATTAATTTCCAATCAAAAATCATCACTTGAATAAACATTTGAAGATTGGATTTGACCGGGTTTTCCAATGTAAATAACGAGGTACTCGTATTACACTCACAGACAGGGGCTAGGTGGGTCGTAAAATCTGCGACCGCTGGATTCGGAGGCAGGAATCAGCAAGATTTAAAATTTAAGGTGTTTTTATGTCAAATTAGGTTGGACAATTTTAATTTGTCGGTAATTAGTGATTTCACATTCCACACGTAAGGTCAGAGGTGAGTCATAATTTTGTGTACCTTTTTGTATCATTATTGTTTAGCTTGTTTGACACAATTTAATTTAATAGCAATGTTGACATTCATTGGCTGTTTGGTTTAAT
Source organism: Protaphorura tricampata (assembly GCA_034698835.1). NCBI lineage: Eukaryota > Metazoa > Arthropoda > Collembola > Poduromorpha > Onychiuridae > Protaphorura > Protaphorura tricampata. Next base: position 4,352 of record JAQGCB010000690.1, read on the forward strand.
GTTTCTTAGTTTCAAAAACTGCTTACAAAATGAGTCAACCTGGACACCGTAGTTTTGCGGATCTGGAAGCCGCCGCCCGTGACAAGGCTTTGGAACGCATAGCAAAAATAATTCAACGTCCAGACCAAATGGAAAAAGTACAATGCGATTGGTTTCTAACTTGTTTTTTATTAAATTTTTATGTACCTCAAAAGAGGGATACTGAACTTGAAATTTTGGACTTAATTTTGACCATATTTTTTACGTAACAGGTGGAAGATTACAAGATAAGAGAGGCTAGGAAGAAGGCATCCAAAGAAGCCAAATTGAAAAGCCTCCTCCAAAGTCAACTGGAAGGGGTTCGTACTGGACTTGAAGTCTTGAGATCTGCCCGGAAAGAACTGCAGGAAGTAGCAGTCTAGTAAGTGCATGATTTAGATTAAGATTTAATGAGTTTATCTTTAATTTTATACGGACGCATTGTCATTTAGCATTATTTGTATCCCACAGTACATCTGAGATACAGAATGCCTTAAAGAATATCCCTCAGCTGGCTGCAGAATTGGATGAAGTGCGTGACGAAAGTTTTAGACATTCACAATATGCAATGGCAATGGAGAATATGAGCAATATTTTCAATATTGCCAAGAATCTCGAGAAGGCCAATACTCTCATAAATGATGGAAACCTTCTGCACGCTCATATTGTATGTAAAATGATAAATGAGTACTTCAAATCGATAAACGTAATTGAAGGGAACAATAACAATTTCTATCCTTGATTTTTTACAAACTTTCACAGCGATTGTCCGAATTGGAAACATCCAGAGATGAACTTCTATTTGAGCTGTTCAGAGTAGGAAATAAATCTGAACGCACAATGGTGTCCGACTATTTTTCAGACGTCGAAATACTTTCAACAAATCTTGAGAGACAAGTTAAATTGAATCTAAAGAGAGCAATTAATGCAGCCAGGAAAGAACCAGCCGTTCTGGTAACGACACTGAGAATCATCGAGAGGGAAGAACGAGCTGATGCTTCTGCTCGCCAGGTATATCATTTATCGAATCCTTTAATATTTTCAGTATTTGGGATTCAGTATTTGATGGAAATCCATTAGAAATTACACGATGAAACACTAAAATGAAAAGTATATTTTATAACAGAGGTTTGAAGCGACTGGTTTCCTTCCACCTGGTCGCCCAAAAGAATTGAAAGCGAAGGCCTTTGAAATTCTGGAGAATTCAGTTAAAGAGCAATTAGAGGCTTGCCAGCTTGAAAGCAGGACAGAAGACAAGTTATGGCTCGTCAGATATTTGGAAGTCATTCGACAATTAATTGTGGAGAATTTACTTGTCGTGAAATCACTCTGTGTGTCTTGTTTCCCACCGTCCTACAACATTCTCAACCGCTATGTTAACATGTATCATGATTGTTTATCCAAGCAGGTACATCTAATCGAAATGGTAATTGTATGCAGTGATCGGAATAACGGTGTTTTCTATAAATTTTGTCTATCTTTCGAAATTTTCAGCTTATGGATTGTATTGCATCTGGTTTGGAAGGGAATGAGTTCATATCTCTGCTGGGTTGGGTTTTAAATACATATATGGGAACGGAAGTACTCAATAATCCTCAACTTGCTCTGGATCCTCAGACTCTACCACAAGAATTATTGGAGAAGGAAGTGATCGTGAAACTAATGAAGGATTATTTAGAAGTATTTTATTTGAACTAATCCACTTTTGTCGTGAACCGATGTTTTTTTTACTAATTTGGCCTACCGTAATTCTAGACAATTGCAAATGACTATCGGACTTGGCGTATGAAAACACTTTCCACTGAAGTGGATGAATGGTGGGCTAGGTTGGTAACAACTTTTATTTAACTATTACAGAGAGACCTGTCCTCGTTAGTTCAACATTTTATGTATTTATTGCAAGCACTCCGCCACAGAGAGACAACGATGGATATTTTCACACAGAAGCCCCTATCATTATTTATGAGATGGTTGATCAAAATTTGCAAGTTGCTCAATCCGTCAGGTTGAATTTTATTTAATTATACACAGTAATTTAAGGGGTTATTCTTCGCATGTTAATAGAATTCGATTAAGCGTTACAATTATTATTTACTTTTTTTAGTTCGGAATTAGTTCAAGAAATGCTCTTATTGAGTTTAGACATGATTCGTGCCTATGGACAATCATACCAAGAGGAAGTAAAGGAATTCAAAGACAAATATTTTGAAGACCGAAGCAAGGTAATTCGGACATTTAAAACCACAATTCACAAATTCTGATATGCTGTACTTTGTATCGCAGGTGCGGAATTTTACGCAAGTATTGATTGCAGTTGTCAACAATTGCTTGATTTGCATTGAATTAGCCCAGCACACAAGGGATCGTTACTGGAAATCAACAGTCTCAGATAATAATGCCGCGAGTCGAATTGATGCTCTGTTACAAGCCTTCGAGGTCAGTTTGTTATACCGACTCAGGAGTTTCCGTTTGGTCCCATACTTGTGAATATATATTGAATTAAAGGGAATTGATTTCTTTAGACTTTGCGAGGACGAGCTTCTGGATTTCTTCTAGATGAAGTCCGCTTAGACTTGGAGTCAGATTTTCAGAAACTGACTCGGAATTGGTTGAAAGGAGTCGTGGAAGTAGAAACTATCTGTGAAACTTTAAAAGACTACTTCGAGGTAAATTTTGAATATTCGTAGAGGGCTCTGTCTGAAATGGCGAGTGTAAAATTAATCCGATTGAATAACATAGGATTACAAACATCTGAAACCAAGAAACTTGGACAGTTTGATGAATCAATTGAAGGTCTTGGTAGCTAAAAAATACCTCATGGTTCTCATGTCAAGAAAAGCAACTCTGAAGAATCAAGAGGAAAGAATTGAAGGGTCAGAAAAAATTGTAAAAGAAGCCCATCAAATGCGTAATCTCTTTGCTTCGGTCGTGATTACACCTCCTGCTCACGGACACGGTCATGGGAAATCGGAATGTCCGTTCGACGCAATTGAAGCCATCGCAGAGATAATTAAAGTTGAAGACCTTGACATTCTTTCATTGGAACTTCATAGTTTCTTGAAACACTACCCCGACGTGTCTAAGGAACAATTGGCTGCCCTTTTAAGTTTACGTGGTGATATTGGTCGATTTGACCTAAAGCAGAAAGTATCTGAGATCGTTGGTGGAGAATCACCGAGTCACACCACCAGGCAAATACCACAAACTATATTCTCTCAAGTCCAAATTCCACCATCAATGTTCATGTAATATTTTGAATTTGAATTGTGGTGTTAAATCCTAATGAGATTTGTATTTGTATACGGTTATGGGACATTCACATTACTTGTATTATTTAAATATTTAACGTAATAAGTTTCCTTAAGACGAACACCGTGTGTTTGGTCTGGTCATGATAATTGCAGACAATAAAACCATAGTAGAAATAAAAAATAAAATTCCCGCAACCGTCACAACGATGAACCCAAATAGTAGTTTATGAAAATCAGTTTTTATTTCAACATTCTCATCTCTCGGAATATCTTCATTTTTCTAACCCGAAGATTGGCATTTCATGATTCCGTTATATAATAACTCAAAATAAGGTGTACCGAAATGCAGTTAAAGCACAAAAAAGTAAACTCACAGTGATTAAAACTGTAGTTTAACTAATTTTAAAATTCCTACTGTTACGCTATGGCTCTCGCTCTAGCCCCAACAGAACTCAATGTGCAGAAATGACGCCATCGCGTCAGAGTCATCTCCGCCATACTCCTTTGTCATTTTACACATGCCAAATGTACCATTTGATTGTCTTACAGTCCAGACACACCTCATACTATTTATATAGACACACAATTTTACTCTGAGAGTCACTGGCGGACTGGCATGGCTTATAAAAGGGTTATCCAAAAAATGGTACCATCAAACTCCTCTGCTACTTAATTTTTTGAATGAAATTAGTTAATTTTTATTTTTAGAGTTAAGCCTCTGGCAAAGTACATAACGCACAAGTGAAATCATAGACGACGGTCGACCAGTCGGTCCACTAAACCCAACCCAATCTGAATGTTTTTGGAGGTCAGGTGTATGGTCGTCTACATTAATACCGTTTTTGGTCAAAATCAGGTTGAATCAGGCGATAATTTGGAATAATCTATTCTAATTTGGGTATCTTGTTTGGTTAGAATGTTGAAGGATACGACATATTTTCCATTTCAGTAATGACGGTTCGCACGTAGAATACTCAGAATTTTGTAAATGTAAGGGAGAAAATCTCGAGGATCCCGTGAATTTTAGTCTTAAATTGGAAAGTTTTGGACACCAGAGAAAGTTGTCTTTAGAGATATTCAAGCTTCTCGTACAAACTTATTTATATTACACACTACAATTACAACACAACACTCAAAAAGACTTCAAATGTTGAACGAATAATTTCAGAAATGCATCTACAAAACATCACAATTGTTTTCCACAATGGGTTTTTTATTTTTTCAGTCTTTACGTTGCGACATTCCATTGGAATGATTTTTATCAAAAATAAAATATAAACATCAATACTGGGTTGTACATGTTCCTTGATATGTCACAGAGCTAAAATGGCTTTCTGCTGTATAACAAAGGGGTACCGTACAAGTGAGGTATTAAGATGCATTCTGCAATACAAAACTGACACGAGTAGTTAAGAAAGTAACAATAAGAACAACAGTAATTAGTTGAGGTTTGAAGTTTTTAGTAACCACCGGACCCACCGCCGAGTCCTGCACCGTATTCTTGTGACAAACCGTGGCCACCACCTCCGCCATGACCACCATCTCCAAAACCACCGCCACCACCTCCGAGGTCAAGACCAAGTCCTCCACCTCCAAGACCTCCAAGACCGTCTCCACCTCCAAAACCTCCGCCTCCTCCTCCTCCAAAACCTCCACCCAAATCACTCGGTGTCTTGTAACGAATGAAGTAGACGTCTGGTTTGTGAACTCTTGGTGGTGGTGGTAATGGAATTTGGAATTCTGGAGTTGGCTCTGGTTTCTTGGTAAGAACGTAGACGAGGGTCTTCGTCTCTGGTGCAGGTGGGATAATTGGAATATCTGGGAGCTCTGGTGGGGGTGGGGTGGGTGCTTTGATGAAAATGATTTTGTAGTGCTTCTGGGGTGGGGGTGGTGCGATGTAAGGTTTCCTTACTCTTGGAACGTATGGCTCTGGTGGGGGTACATGGACGTAGACATGTTTATGGATAATTGGAGCTTGTCCACCGGAGAAACCCCCATCACCCCCGCCAAATCCGCCACCACCACCTCCGAATCCGCCACCACCTCCTCCAAAACCGCCACCACCTCCTCCAAATCCGCCGCCTCCTACTCCGTAAGCTCCCCCGCCCCCGCCGCTCGCATAACCTCCGCCTCCTCCCAAGTCAAATCCTCCAGGTGCTCCGTAACCCGAACTGGGTGCATTATAAACTGGTGCCTCTGCGGCTACCAGCACCCCGAAAGATGCTAGTACCTGGAAAATACGAAATAATTCATAGTTAATATAAAAAAGTAATAATACATTAATTAATCGAGCCTTGTGTGCTTTCCATTTAGAAAAAGGAATATGTGATCACCCCAGTAGTTCGTATAATTTCCAGTGGAGAAAACCTTTTCAAAGTAATGGCTTATATTGAGGTATCTAACTCATAGCGAGATCACAAGGACCATATTCAACAATGACCTTTGTCGTGGTATGATATAATCGTGAAATATTTAGCTGAAATAAATTTAAACTCGAAGGGATTGCGCGACTGTGGCTGTGGGATGAGTGAGGATGGAAAGTGATGAGAGAGTGAAAGTGAAAGTGACTGTGAGTGAAAACTGGCTTGACAAGTTTGGCTGAAAGTTGAAAGGTCATTGCATTGTATTACGACAAGAATGGTAATTAGACAAGAAAGCTGTTCTTCTCTCCGGTGAATCACGTCCGTTACTTTCCCTTTTTATGTACTCCGCCTAATGACGACCTTGACTGACACTACGCGTGGGAATCAAAACTAATTAATATTCTGAGGAGTTCTTATGATGCAGTTTCCAGACAAATGCATTTGTATTTCCTAAGTTTACTAAGCATGGAACTCGGGTCAGGTCTCTCAGGACTATATATCCTTTTCAGGATCACCATTTCACGTTTTACTTTTATACAATATTCGAAAGTCAAACGTGACCTCAGTCAAATAAGGGTCAGGTAAAATATTGCTGACCGTTGCAGAAACCTGACTCTACTCGCACAAGCATTACACGGGAGTAAAGTCCCAAGTTAAAATTATTAAAATGCTCGGCCATTTTTTAATATACAATGTGGTCTAACAAGCATATCACAACTACTCAGCTGCTACGTAACTGGTGAGCTACAAAATTATTATAGAGCCTATTTATAGGTAATCCTTATTGAACTTCCTTTAATGGAATGGAATATCAAATCTCGTCTGCATAATCTAAATTTTGCACTAGATTTGCTTGAATCCTGCAGCATTCTGTGTACATGGCAAACTCGACGTCGGAAAACGTTTAATCCATCACAAATCACGCGCTTTAATTTCTTATATACTTTGTGTATTTAGACTGGACAGTCAGTTTGATCTATTGAGTCTACGAGTGAGTCCAAAAATGATCCCAATGTCAAAAAATCTCATATCATGCTTACAGCCATTTTAAGTGAAATCAATCTAATCTAATGTACTATTGAACTACATCTCGCTATACAACTACAGTAAACCTATACAATTGTAACCTTGTTATCCAGAAAGCGGTTTCAAACAAGATTACTGGAAAACCTAATACTTTATCGAAATATTAACTACTCAAAATCTGTGACCTGTACAAAAAAGAATGAAATAAGATGACTTATTGAAAATGAAAATTTTGAAACTCACCAAAAGAACCTTCATGATGAGTGATGTCCAAACAAGAATCAACTGATTGGACGCACAATTGTTGGAGATGTCAACGCCTGACTGCTCAAGAAGACACTTAGCTTGGGTCTTCGGAAACGTCGCTTATAAAGACCCACAACTTTTGCTACCTTTCCAACTAAAAATGTATAAAGTCAATGGCCAAGTTGGGAACGTTTTACCAGCTGTCATTCATGAAGGGATTGCATTTTCTACGATGCATTTCTATCATAACAATGCATGGGTGTAATTGTAATGCAATAGCTACAAATCACAGTAGAACAAAAACATTTTTACCCAAAGGGGTAGTAGTGACAGCGATAGTGAGCTCTGTATGTGTTCTCTGTAAAGAAATGAGGGAAAAAACCAGTTTTCTTAAGTGGGTTTTGGGTGCGAATTAACATTTACGGCTGACTTCCCATTCCCATCTTAGATAAGCAAAAATTACATTACATTACAGGGTGATTCATAACTATTTATCCCATCCAGATATTTTTCTATTGGTTTCATAAAGTTTGATAGCCCAATCATGTACTACCCGCTTTTCCTTTGTACTCCATCTCCGGCGTAACTCTGCGATTCCAATATATCTTCGATTAAGTTCTCCCCAAAGCGTATATATCTCATTTTTTTAAAAAAAATCTTAAGGTTCGGGTTAACTAAAAATATGATGTTTAAGCTATGAACCACACTACTGTACTGTCATGTACACTTTACACGATACATAAACGTGTAGTTGCGGTTCGGAGTGGCCATTAAACATAGTGTTATGTATTTTCCTACTTTGACTTTCTTTATTCCTGGTTATAATTAAATGTCATTTGCACTTGACACCACATTTTATTCCGCCAAGATGTGGTAAATATGACTCTCACTAAAATTAAATTTCAAATTACATACTTTTATTTCATATTATTTGACTTCCTTGTTAGGCACTCGGGCAGGTTCAACCTAAATGTAAAGTGACGAAATCACTCAGAAATGGATTAAGATCTCTTCCTTGGTTTTTTATTTGAATAAAATGTCATCTGTCTGGTCATTATTGCAAAATACTACTTAGGATTTATTTCCTCATTTCCGAGTGAATTATACATGAATTTTCTTCCCCGTTGGTGATTGTTTTTTTTTTTTTACTAAAACCAAAGATGCCATTATCATGCAGAGTATAACGGCAGAATTAGACCTCACACATGCACAAAAAATTAACACTTGAACTAGTGCGGCTGTTTCCGATGCCAGAACTGCTACTTTTACTTAATTGATTCAAACCTTGTCTGCCCGTACTATCGAACTCCCCAGTAATGCAAATCAGCAAAAGTAATGTTAATTATATTGTAGTTATAGCCATTATGGATTTTTGAAAGAATATCCCTGTACAAAATTGTGAGAAGTGTGTTTTCAATAATTTTTCTCTTCTTGACATATTTGGTTGAAAGGCAAGAGTGAAAGTGAGAGCACTTTAATGGAAAATTTATTTATTTCAAAATTAGAAACATTCGATGTCCGCGCCCAAAATTATGCATAAGTGATGACATCATCATTTCAAAATATGTGAAAACTTTTTAATGCATAATGCTAGTTAATTTTACAGAAATGAAACTGCAAAAATGCATTACAAAAGGGGAGTGAAAATTAAATAACGAAAGTTGATAATTCACGCTTACGTATCTTTGAATTTAAGGCGTGGACTTTTACATAAATGCATTATTAATGATAAAGTAATAAATGTCAAAAATCTTGGCGTCATCAGTCTCATCAGTTACTACTACTAAGCACACGTCAGCCCCCACATTTGATTTCAGACAAGAAAGTTCAAGTACAACTTTACAGAAAATTGTAAAACTTGTAATTTGAGTTTTACCAGAGATATGTACAGCAGAATCAGAATCGTCTGCCTATACGAACTCATATGCTACGTGATTCACGTAATATGCAATTTTCGTAAAAAATGAAGATTTCGATTGAGGCAAACCTTACGAATGCCTGCCTAGAATTCATTGAAGAAAATCAACTGCAGTGCATTACAGAGATGTTCAGTTTATCTCAATATTTTTTACGAACATTAGTGATTAACTTGATACGCGACTACGCGAGTCTCATGCCTGCCTATCTTGTATCTTACGGATGGTTAAGAAAATTATGAGAAAATTTTCTTTAATTTAATGACAAACTTTCATTTCTTGTTCCGTCTTCTCCCTGCTTATTCCAAATCAATTACTAACCCATTTAATTTACTTATGATAAATGGAGAGTGCGAGAAACTACAAGAAAAACTGATCTGGTTACGACCAACGCAACCAAGAACCGGTAAACCAGTTAGGAATTATTTTATTAGGTTGTACTGTGTTGAGTGTGTTGTCTAAACCACAAAAGGAAATACCAGTGAAACACATAGGAAAAGTATGAGGAGCAGTGAATCCACTGAAAGTTGTCATATTGTATGTAAAGAATAAATAATTAGACAATAGTATCCAGAATACGATTTTTCACAAGTCGATACCAAGAAATTGTTGCGACTTTTTCGTCCGTTTACTCCGTTCTAAGGAATATCGAAAATAACTTATCTAAACAGTTACATACTGGAATTATCTACCAGAAAGGTCCAAATGATAGGTCTCGTCTGAAAATAACGCATGTTCCTTATGTTCCTTAAACTTGAATATAAAAGAAGAAAGAAACAGGCAAATTATATTTTATTGGCAATAAATCATTTCGCCGCATTCTCGTATGTATTCCGCCTTTAACTTTCATTGGTGATTCGCATAATGCACTCACGTTTCTTTCAACAAAAAATAATTATGTTTAACAAAAAAAGTATCCTATAATTCGCATTTGCATTCTTCAGGCTTTGCAATACTAAAAAGCACGTATCATTAGTAATATAACTCATACATAGGATTGAAAGTGAAAATGATGAATTGACACGTACAAACAATGTTCAGACTCTGACAAGACACGAAGGACATCAAGTTCAAAGCAAAAACAACAATTAATCTTGAGAAATATTTAAGTTACTCACGGCATGGCAAACAAGTACAAGAGCAGCGGAAGTAAAAAAAAATTGTAACAATTAGTCTAAAACTTAAGCATTAACAAGAGAAATGAAAATATTTACTCTGTTTTCTGTACGCACCTGAAGTGCGGTGGAACTTCTATTTACTACAATCAAAATTAATTGCACTTCATAAATTAATTACTTTCATCGTTGCGTATGGAAATGAGTTTCACACAATGGTACAATTGGGATGCCCCACTTGACTAATGGAAAGGACACCTGACTTTCACTAGTGGAATTTATATGAAAAAAGGAAATAAAATTATTCTCATGCACAGTTGGTGCAAATGCTAATTGTATTCATAAATTGAATATGGATAAATACAGCACAGGGAACAGCAGCCTTTTAATAAATTACACATAAATTAATATAAATTCTTCAAAGGTCAAACTCGTTCTTATGCGTGATCGTGGGATTAATGAAATCGGAAAGGAAGCCACGTTAAGTTATAAAGAAAAGCACAACATAATGGATTCTGGTATGCTAATTCGATGATACAACACAATCGTTGTATATATTCAAAAATAAAAAGTTTCACTTCCTTTGCTTTTCAAGAATCACACACGTAGCGCAGTTACGCATTTCACGTGTGCAGAAAATTTTAATTCCTTACAGAAAGACAGTCACAATTTTTGTCTGAACAAAACATTTGAGAATATGGGTTAAATATTTACTACATACACTTTGTTATAATTAGCAAGTGAGGTACTGGAAAAAGTCACATCTTGACCTTTCCTTGTAAAATTGTCGAGTGCTGAGTGTAACTCGTTCACTCGTTAAACAATGCCAAGAACGCAATTGTTACTTTCTCTCTCACGAGTTTAGAAACGCTCGGCTTTTAGAATAATACCAACCTAAAAATTGAACAATAGTCAAAAGGCAGAAGCTTGTGTATTTATTGACATAGTCGAAAAATCTGTATTTTTCCTATTTTAAGATATGGGATCGATTAATTTATTCTTGATCCTAAAATATTGGTCAAGATTTTGCATTAGATTTGATAGGATTTTTGGACATTTAAGTCATATTTAATACAATTACATTCCTTTCAGAATACAAAGTCATTGCGCTCAAATACATAGTATTTGACAATATCGGTAAATACTTTGTCGTATATAGCATCTACTTATATGACAAGGGATTCTGCTTGAATGGTCACATCTAGCAACCAAGAAAGTATTGAGGGTTGTAGTTTGCCGTTGAAGCGCCAATATCGGGGCCCGAAGCTAAAATTGTTGACTGCTCAAAGTACTTGAAATAATATCTGTGCATATGTTACATGGTCAATCGAAAAAAGGCTCTACTACGTTGTATTATCGAATTTAAAAAATGTATACATGACAATTTGGTGTACTACATTTACTTAAAAAATATTCCTAGGCGAATTTTGAGATGTCCCTGAATCGTCTTATAGTACAATCGAGTCTGCTCGAGATTGATTTTGAGACTGAGAATCATCATCAGAAGATTCATCGGATCCTCTCCTCTGTACTACTACTTCTTCCTCTTCCTCTTCTTCATCCTCCTCCTCCTCTTCAACTAATTGGACATGACTCTCAGCATCCGGAGGATACACATCATCCTCTTCAATCAAATTATGAGGACAAAGACTTCGGTTTTGTCTCACTTGAGCCATTATCTCATATTCCAAGTCCACTCCCATATTCGTCATTCGGACATCCATTTTGAGAATGGATTTACATTCTCTTATTCCATTCACAAGGGATTCTCCACCTAAAATATAAAGAAAATGGACTATGAAGTCGTATCTGATTTGCTGTTGTGTTTCATATCAGAGATGACCAAATAAATTACCTTCTGTGCCTAAATCATTGGAGCTCAGATCAAGTTGAACGATGGATTTGTTGTGACGAATCATTTTACCAAACACAACACATGCTCTTGGTCCCAAATAATTTGCAGCCAAACTCAGGACTTGTATGCTCCTGTTCTTGGCCAAAGCATGTCCCAAATCACATGCCCCATTGTTTCGAATATAATTGAGTCGGAGGTCAAGAGAGTGTAAATGATTGTTTTGTGTCAGAGCATAAGCAATTGCTTCCGCTCCCGGATTCCTAATTTGATTTCGACACAGAGACAATGTATGTAAAGTGTGAACAACACGCGATGTTTCGTCAGAAATGAGACGTGCAATTGCTGTGGCCCCTAAAATTGTAAAAAAAATGTATTAATGGGATGTGAGTATTTTTATAGAGAAAAACTAATTTGGTTTTAATTTCCGCTGTAGTGATCTTACCAGCACATCCCAATTTGTTATATGATAAATTTAAGACTTTCAAATGTTGCATGAGCAAAAGGCCTTCACGAACCAAAAGTTTAGTTTGCTCGTCTGTCATCCCACTTCGGTTCAGTTCGAATATTTCAATGGTAGGACTGAGTGCAAGGGCTTTATCAGAAAAATTAACAATTTTATCATGTTAAATTTGTCATACTCGGTTTAAAATTCCTGAAAGGATTCAATGCGCTTGACGGTTTCGGTGTGATTTGGCTGAAATTTTGTACTGAGAAAATGTTCGCTTTGGTCAGTCTCAATATGGAAAGAATGTCTCCAGTCAGTCAGTATTAACGTATTACGTTAATGAGGTGAACACCCAACCCAGTACAAAATTTCATTAAACCCCTCCAGCCACAGAACCCATACACCGTTTCCAGTACTAATTTAATTGTTCGAATACCCTTTGCCAAGTTCTCGCAATCTTGCCAAGTGAATTCAAGAAATCGGGGCTCATATTCCTGCCCGAGTTCAGCCATTCCGTATATAATACTCAGTTTCGACAGATTTACGAATTTGGGCAAAATCAATGAAAAATCAATATGATTATTATCGAATGGAGTTTTGTCTTCCTCGTCTTCATCGGCAGCAGGATTTTCCTCGATTATTTCTCCATTTTCTTCCCTTTCTTTATCCTTTCGTTTTTGTTCATCACGCAGAGCCTTCATTTCTTGGAAGTATTCACTTTCCTCAAAACCAGCATCGTCCGCAGAGGATGTAAAATTGTCATCACTGAAATATAATAGAATTTCCCGTATAAAAAAGACACGGACAAATTAATCTGCAATGACACTTAATGGTTCAATCGAATTGGGACGATCTCATTCAACCCTAAACAGTTCGTCTCAGTTTACCAGTTTCGGACTAATTGTGATTCGAACTTTGGATTTGAATTTTGAGTTCGAATCCGAATTTGACACCGATTCCGACAAATAAGGATTAACGCCGTGGTAAGCTAACCAGAACCTGAACCGACCAATCAAACGAGGTGGTACCTTGAAGGTACACTTAATAATGATAATTGTACACGTACGCGCTATAGACGGTCGCTTCGAAAGGTTTCAGTGGAATTCCAAAACAAGCTGGTATGAGATTATGGACGATCAATGCAAGTACAAATGAACCACAAAGGTCAATTTGTTCATCCAATGCTGCTTTGTCCCCCGTTAATGGATGGAAATCTTCGATATGGTGCCGGATATGCCGCTCAATAAACATTCGCTTCCATGATCCACCATGATCGTGCGGTTCAAACTCCTATGATTTTTTACGGGTAAAAATTGTGTAAAAATATAACAAACGTTTAGGAAAGTATTTGAGTCATAAACTGTTTCTCGTTACCGGCCATCTATCATTGCAACATCTCTCCCAATAGTACTCATCAGGAATCTAGAAATTGGAGAAAATACAAACTAAAATTGCGATCTCGAATTCAGATACACTGACCGGAATTTCTATTAAAATTAGTATGAAATCTACCGTGCTAATGGAGATTGTCAGTGGAATTTCCTCAAATTCAAGTTCCTCAATCACGTGAATTCTGTCCTCATCGCTCAAACGATCCAAAACTGGTAGTATTGGAATAAATTCCGGAAATTCCTCTGGAACTGCAGTTGGGAGGATTGGGATTTTTGACAATTTTAAGTCATCATCATCAGAATCGTCATCGTCATCAGCGTCATTTTGCCCTCGGCGGGTATCATCTATCTCTTGTTGGAGAAGCCTGATATGTATAGTTTTATTAAATCAACTGATTGCAGAATAAAGCATTCGAATTCGAAGCGAAACCTGTCCAAGCGACCACCGGGGATCACTCGGTCAAAACCTTGTATCTTATATAAGTATTGCGACTACGCTTTCGTCGCCGGTCGCCTGGAACAAATTTCACTCTAATACATATTTAATACTAATATTACTTGCGCTCGTAGCTAAGTCGTCGTTTCTTATAATTTGCCAAGTTCGTCTCCCACTCAGCATAAGCATTGTCATGAGCTAAGGCTCCGAGTCGATTCAATTCATTGGTCAGCCGAACATAAAACGAATAGTCCTTGACGATGAGGTCAAGTGCGAGTTGAGACAAAGTAGGTTTAATGTTTAAAGTGCTCTCCCATTCCGGGTCTTCTGCACGAAGGAAACGCCCTTCATATTGAGCCTGGAGTTGTTCAGGGGTCAATTTTTGTGTGAAAGCACGAAGAATAAATTGAGGAATAGTGTGAGGGATTTTCATGATTCTGAAGTATTATTGCGTACAATTTTGAAATCCTAATATCAATTAGTTAAGTAAATTTAAAAAAAAAACTGAAATAATCTACTAGCAGCTAAAAGAGTACGATTTGTCAGAAAACCTAAATAGTGCAAAGTGTGGATACTCTAGATGTAGGACCGGGACAGGGGGATACACTGTATTTGACCATCGTACTATTTGATCGGTTGTCCCCGTGGTTACAACTTACAATTTACGGCAAGATCGGGGACTGTAGTGGCTACGAAGATCAGAAGCCCAAATCTCTTACACGAACAGGAAACCCATCCAATAATCTAATTATCGACCAATCACCGCACCAAGCAAAGGCATCGAATCCAGCTTGGTCAATATTATTATGCAAATGCAATCACGATCCTCTTTTCGAATGGATTCACTCTCACTACTCCAGCTTATGATGTCAGACATTTACTTACAAGGTACACTATTCGGTTGATAAAAGCGTTCAGTGACCGGACCAAACTTTTTGGGTACCTTGGGTCATCCA
>JAQGCB010000691.1:0-19366 GCA_034698835.1 Protaphorura tricampata
CATATCCAGAGCCAGAGCCAGAGCCAGAACCGTAGAAATAGCCAGAGCCAGAGCCCGAGAAAATATCATCGTCAGAATCATCCTTCTTTGCTTTGCCCTTGCCCTTCCCAGATTTTCCAGTACGTCTTCCTTTCCCGTCTCCGTTGCTATTTCCTTTTGTTTTAGTACCACAACCTCTCTTTCTCCCGTCACCGGAACCTGACCCCGACCCCGACCCTGAACCCTCTAGGTCATCCGAGAAAGTTTCTGGAAATGATTAATAATTAAGTAAAAATGTCAATGCCAGAGTATTAAATCACTGAATTTGTAGAGAAACTGTAAAGTGAAAGCCCACAAGGAATTTCACTCGTGCAATTAAAACAGAGTAAAACTGAGTGCCCCAGTAGAAATGTTACCTTGGACTCCAACATCATCTTCTTCATCCGGGTTAGCCTGTATTGGGCAAAAAGAAATAGGCGTAAATAATTTCTGCTTACGGTTATATTTTTATTATGGTATACGGTAAGCATAATAAATAAGAGTACTGTACTGATAGACTAGATTTTCAAAAACTAACTTGTCAACAAATTTTTCAAATTCAAAAATTAAACTCAAAGTGTATTTTATGAACTCAAACCTATTGAACATTGTGTTCAATTTTAAATGTTTGTAATTACCTGAGCACAAACGATTAAGACAGCAAGGGTAAAACCGATAATCAAAGCAACTTTCATTTTGAAGAAAAAATTATAGAAATACTATGTAGGAGTTGAGAGAATACTGACTTTTAGAAATTGAGTATTTTGATTACAAAAGAAACCCTATCCATTTATACGAATTGCGATTGGTACTTTGTACTCTCTTTCGTTCGTTCGTTCGTGATACACTGAAAATTTTGCATTGTAGTATTTTCATTTTGATTTTCATTCAATCAAACATGATACTTCATTTTAATAATTTGAAGCTCATGAAATCGGAGTTGTTTTTTTTCGAAGCTTTATTGCACTGCACATTCGTTCAGTTCAAAGCACGCTTACATCAAAGACCGACGTATTTTTTTTCTTCTAATGATCCATGCAACCCGCGACGAGACAGATCACAATCATACGAATAATCTACCAGAACTATTGTATTGACATCTTTCAGTACAAATTGAGTCGCAATTTGAGTTTTTTTGATTTCCTATTTGCCATCAGGACACGACACACACACACACACACGCAACAGATATATATATATATTTTAAATTAACACGTACTTCCTTACAACTTCATCTGCTTTACTTCTAAAAATTTCGGACTCACTGACAAGGCTAACGGTGACCTCAATGTCAGAGATGACTTTGGATTGTTCTAACAGGAACGCCATTGTTGCTTTTGGAATTTCCAACAAGTAGTGAGGAATCAGAATCAGATTATAAAATTTTTTTTCTTAAGACTTTACGCAGGAAGTTCCAATCACAAATTGGCTCATTCGCGAACCTTGGGAATTATTGGAACGTTTTCTTTATGGACGTAGTAAACAAAATTCTTCAAGTAAAGTCGACACCAGAATTACCCTTAAAATATTGACCTTAGATTTACTCCGTAATTACCATTGACTCTTTCTTTCTAGTCTATTTCCTGAGCAAGCAAAAAATCTATTCCCGAAACCTCGAATAATTAGACAATTGTGTTGGTAATAACATCCGATCATTCCAATTAAAATCAATGCAACCTTAAAAATATTTTTAAAAGTTTTTCTTTTCTATTTTACCCCGAACAAATTAGCATTTGTTTGTATAGCAGTTTGAACTCTAAATTGATTCCCAGCTTGACATTTTCATGTGATTATACAGAAAATCAATCGTGGCGTACTATTTTGTCTAATACACATTGCAAATATTTCTGACCAATCAATGGTGATTTCAATGCACTACATTCCAACACAAAGAATATCCTTCAATAATTTTATTACTTCATTTTGACGAGACAATTTTTATTTGATTTTTATATTGTCATTCTATTATTGGTTAATCTCTATTTTCTGATTGCTACATACAAGGTGTGACAAAAGTTACCGTTTTGGGTGTGCTGCAGCATGCAAAAAAGACGGTTACTCTTGTCTCACTCTGCACACAGGAAAGTTCGCATGCAATTGATGCAACGTTAAAATGGTAAGTGAAAAATTCTAATCTATAAAGTAAATTATTAAAAAAATCTAATCTTATTGTCCTCTCATATTTCCGAATCTTCTTTATTACAACGCACAATACAACAGGAACTTTTAATTCGTGTAACAGGACTTTGTGATTTTGGTGAAAAATTACGAATGTTTTATGAGTGCTATTTTTTAAATTAATTAGTAGAATTTATTCTTAATCCCCTGAGCCACTTCCCTCGTCAGAATCATCCTTCTTTCCATTGCCTTTGCCCTTTCCAGATTTCCCACGCTTTCCTTTGCCCTTTCCGTTGCCCTTCCCTTTTCTTTTAGTACCACAACCTCTTTTTCTCCCGTCACCGGAACCTGACCCGGATCCTGAATCCTCTAGGTCATCAGCGAAAGTCACTGCAAGTAAATTATTGAAATTATTGTCAGGTGGTAACTGCAGGATAGATTTTTAGCGAAAAATGTATGCTTCAACTGAAATGCCAGATTTATTTATCTATTCAGGGCTGAGATTTCTCACAGACAAATAGAAATTAACACTGGCACATAAAAAATACCCCGAGCGCAGATATTTATTAACGCGCGTTGGGTAGGCGCAAAACTGAGTTCCCCACTAGAAATGTTACCTTGGACTCCAACATCATCTTCTTCGCCCGGGTAAGCCTGTGTAGTAGACAAAAAAATATATACGTAAAAATTTCTGCTTAAGATTACTGTCCTGATAAACTAGATTTTCAAAAATTAACTTGTCGACTCAATTTCAAATATTAAACTCAAAGTGCTCAAAACTCAAATCTATTGAACATTGCACTCAATTTTAAATGTTTATAATTACCTGAGCACAAACAATTAAGACAGCAACGGTAAGAGCAATAATCAAAGGAACTTTCATTTTGAAGAGAAAATTGTAGAATTTGGAATTGAGAGAGGATTGACTTTTAGAAATGGAGTACTTTGATCCCAAATTCTATCCATTTATATACATACTGTTTGAAACTTTATGTTTCCGCTCGTCCTAAATTCTGCATTGTAGTATTTTCATTCTGATTTTCATTCATTCAAAAACGATACTTCATTTTAATCATTTCGAGCTCAAATTAACAATAAATAAACGATGCATGCAATCCGCGACAAATCATAATCACGAACATACGAAAAATCATCCAGAAGTATTGTACTGACATTTTCTGTACAAATTGAATCGCAATTTGAGTTTTTTGACTTTCTATTTTCCAACAGGACATACGAACACACACGCATACACCAGAAACACTGCATAATCAGTTGTGGAAGAATGCGCAGCCACTGTGAACTGCAACTTTAGCAGTTCAAACAATTCACTACAATATTCTTGTAATGGATTTTGTGTATGTATATTTGTAATATAGTAATCGTAGATGATGACGAATCGAGTATATTCTGTTGACAAGATACTCCTTTCATAAATGGACTGCAGATTTATTATGCTAAAATTGTCAGAATCAGGCGTTTGCCTGAAGTGCCTGGTCATTTATGTTAGGGTTTTCAGAATAAAATTATTCTTGAATTTTTGATTCCTTGATATAATGCATGTTGATATTTTCTGGACTTTTGGTTTATGTAGAATGTTAGTGGACGAAATCTAATATCGCGACGACAAATATCTTATTGTGATTGTGATTTAATTAGTCGCATAAAAACCAGGTTACCTGGTTGTTATGCGTTATAAAATTGAACCTAATGTGAAGGATTTCACACTTTGCAATTATTGCAAATAACACTAATAAATTGATTTTATTTGTCCAATTAACTATTGGAGTCTAACAATTTCTATAATTTTGAAAATTATTTTATGATTTTAGCTTTTAGTTTCTTGGTTGAATTTATTCATCACCACCAGCATCTTCACCTCCTTCCTTGTCTTTCTTTCCTTTTCCCTTGCCTTTTCCTTTGCCCTTTCCTTTGCCTTTGCCTTTGCCCTTTCCTTTTCCCTTTCCCTTGCCTTTTCCTTCACCTTCGCCATCATCACCATCACCACCGGCTTCACCGTCATTATAGGCGGTACCAACGAAGGTCTCTGCAATTTAAAATATAATTTTGTGTCATTTAAAAACATTTTATGGAACTTCAGAAGAAAGGACACAAAAATATCGAAGTGAATTTACCTTGCATGCCTAGGGCAGTTTCATCATCGTACAATGGGTTGGCCTGGAATAAAAAATCGCAACGAAAATTAGAAAAATTAATATCAAATTGTACACAAATGTATTCTTTTTGGACTTTATAAAAGCTTGAAATTAAAATTTCTGCGTTCGTTTTGCAATGTACTCTTTTTTAAGCAAAAAATTGAAGTGTTGATTATTTTGAAAATATTTCAAGGATTTGATACGGATTTTTTTTTGGCGATTTAATTTACCTGAGCACAGATGACTAGAACGGCGAGGGTAAGAGCGAGAATCAAAGCAGCTTTCATATTGAAGAGAAAGTTTTCTTTGCAGAATTGGAATTGGATTGAATTGATAGAACTGTAGATGAGCTTGTGTATCGATTAGCTGAAAAATCTCAGAATTTATACTCATTTGATGCGTGTGTGGTCCATTCAAGTCCAAGGACTAATTTTTTCAAAAATTTCAAGGTCTAAATTTTCTTTAGAGCCCATTCATTTAATTTTATTACGTTTCGGATTTCCTTCTGAAATATTCTAATTAGAATTTATTCAGTGAATCAAAAATCCAAAAACTCATTATAAATTTGTATTGTAAGTTCAGCATTCGAATGACTCAAGGTTTTCTTCCTGCACGCAATGTCGAATTTAATTTGCATAGCTCTCCTGAGATAGAAAGACGCGTGCTTCAGTTCCACGTGTGCAACAATTTGACATTGTCTGACATTTGTATAATATGTTAATGATAATCGATGCGCCTTTGTCGATTTATGAATGCATACAAAAATTACATTGATATTTGTGCTGACCTATTGGCATTGACACGAATGTACTTTTCTTCACCGTTGCATTTGCCTTAGGGACTGAAACTTTGTAGCCAGTATTGCTTAGGGACGAAGATAAAGCCTGGTTGAGTTTACTATTCTATATGTATCAACGAATTCGTATGCATTACATACAGAAGCGTATTACGAAAAATCTCAAAATAATCCTTCAATAATTGTGTTTTTTCATTTTGTCGAGACAATTTTCATTCTACGAATTTTATTGAACCCAATTGTACAAATTAGACAAAAACATTAAAAGATTTACATGTATTTTCATTTCATTTTTTCTTTAATTTCATTTTTATATCGTCATTTCCATATTGGTAATTTTATCTTCTCTGAAACTAACCGTGTTTAATAAAATACAATTACTTTTACCCACCCATTCCGTGGACATTTGAAATTCAATTTCAGCTTTCAGTTGAACAAACACTAATTGAATAATTCTAATATTATCAAGTAAATTATAAAATCCACTAATCTAGCATACTCTTATTGTCCTCATACGTCCTCGTTTATTACAAAAACTGACTGTATTCTCTGTCGAATAAAATATTAAATAGTGTCACAGAGTTTTATGATTTTAATAAAAAAATTTAACCTTATTGTACTCTCATATATCCGAATCTTTTTTTGTTATAACGCACAATACAACAGAAACTGTAAATTGGTGTGACAGGATTTTGTGATTTTGGTAAAAAAAAATACGAATGTTTTATGAGTGGTATTTTTTAAATTAATTAGCAGAATCTATTCTGAATCCCCAGAGCCACTTCCATCGTCAGAATCATCCTTCTTCCCTTTATCCTTGCCTTTCCTAGATTTTCCACCTCGCTTTCCTTTGCCCTTTGCATTGCCCTTCTCTTTTCTTTTAGTTCCACAACCTCGTCCTCCTTTTCTCCCTTCACCGGAGCCTGACCCAGATCCTGAACCCTCTAGGTCATTTGAGAGACTCGCTGGAAATGAATAATAATTAAGTCAAAATGTTAATACCAGAGTATTAAAGTATTGAATTTGTGGAGAAAGTGCAAAGTGAAAGCCCATAAGGACTTTCCGTGCAATTAATACAGAGTAAAACTGAGTCCCCCAGTAGAAATGTTACCTTGGACTTCAACATCATCCCCGGAACCAGACTCACTATCATCGTCAGAGTCATCCTTCCTCCATTTTCCCTTCCCCTTCCCAGATTTCCCACCACGCCTTCCTTTGCCCTTTCCTTTGCCCTTCCCTTTTCTTTTAGTACCACAACCTCTCTTTCTCCCTTCACCGGAACCTGAACCGGAACCTGAACCCTCCAGGTCCTCTGAGAAACTCGCTGGAAATGATTAATAATTAAGTCAAAATGTCAATGCCAGAGTATTAAAGCACTGAATTTTTGGAGAAAGTGCAAAGTGAATGCCCACAAGGACTTTCACCCGTGCAATTAATACAGTGTAAAACTGGGTCCCCCAGTAAAAATGTAGAAATGTTACCTTGGACTCCAACATCATCCCCAGAACCAGAATCACTGTCATCGTCAGCGTCATCCTTCTTCCATTTTCCCTTCCCCTTCCTAGATTTCCCACTTCGCTTTCCTTTACCCTTCCCTTTTCTTTTATTTCCACAACCTCGTCCTCCATTTCTCCCGTCACCAGAACCTGACCCTGACTCTGAACCCTCTAGGTCATCTGAGAAAGCCGCTGCAATGTTACCTTGGACTCCGACTTCATACTCTTCATCCGGGTAAGACTGTATTGGGCAAAAAAATATACGTACAAAATTTCTACTTACGGTTAAATTTTAATTACGGTAAACGGTAAACGTAATAAGTGTACCGTCCTGGTAAACTAGATTTTCCAGACTAATTTTTTTTAATATTTCCATTGTCGACACATTTTCAAATTCAAAAATTAAATTCAAAGTGCATTTTAAAATCTCTAATCTATTGAACATTGTGATCAATTTTAAATGTTTAATTACCTGAGCATAGACAACTAAAACAGCAAGGGTGAGAGCGATAATCAAAGCAACTTTCATTTTGACGAGAAAACTATGAATCTTGAGAGAGGACTGAGGTTTAGAAATTGAGTATTTTGATTACAAAAGAAATCCTATCCATTTAAACGGATTAAAACTTTGTACAGTACTCTCGTTCGTCCGTGATACACTGGAAATTCTACATTGTATGATTTTCATTTTGAATTTCATTCATTCAAAAACGATACTTCATTTTAATAATTTGAAACTCAGTCAGATCAACACGAAAATGGAATTGTCTTTTTCGAAGCTGTATTCTATATTCATTCAGAACACGCCACACAGAGGACACATCAAAAACCTAACTACCTGCTTCAATTCAAACGATGCATGCAATCCGCGACAAATCTCAGTCATACGAATAATAGTCCAAAACTATTGTATTAACATTTGAGCCGCAATTTTAGGTTTTTGATTTCCTATGCCATCAGCACATATACAGATGCGAAATACTGCATAATTAGTTGAGAAAAAATTTAAAGCCAGTGTAAACTGTAACGTTAGCAGTTCAAATAATTCAGTACAATATTCCTGTAATGAATTTTGTGTCTATTTGTATAATTTTGAGATGTTTTTTTAACTAGCATGTACTTCCTTACAACTTCATGTGCTTTACTTCTATTCATTTCGGACTTTTTTTTTGTAATATCGTAATTGTAAGGCTAACGGTGACCTCAATGTCACCGAAGGCTTTGGGATGTCCCAACAGGAGCGCCGTTGTTGCTTTTGGAATCTCGAACAACAGCAAGGACTGCTGGATCAGATCATAAATGTCTTCGTATTTCAGATTTTACTCGGGAAGTTCTAATCACAAATTGTCTCATCTGCGCCCTTGGGAATTATTGGAACGTTATCTTTATGGACGTAGTAAACAAAATTCATCAAGTAAGTCAACACCAGAATTACCCTTGAAATATTGACATTAGATTTACTCCGTAATTACCATTTACTCTTTCTAATCTATATCTTGAGCAAGAGAACAATATGTTCTCAAAACCTCGAATAATCTTGCAAATAATAACATCCAATCACTCCATTTAAAATCAATGCAACCTTAAAATATTTTTAAAAGTTTTTGATGCATTCGCACTTTCCATTCTACCCGGAACGAATTAGTATAATGTTTGGAAAGCAGCTTAAACTCTAAATTGTTCCAATTTATGTATGTACATTCCACACAAAGAGAATATCCGTTGTTATCCTCATAAAGTTCTTAGCGAAATGTACATCTGAGTTTGTGATTCCTTGATATAATGTATGTTGATGTTTTCTGGACTTTTGTTTAGAATGTTAGTGGTCGAAATCTAATATCGAGACGACAAATATCTGTGCTGGGGATAACATATTGTGATTCGGATTTAGTAGGTTGTTTAAAAACCTGGTTTCCTTGTTAAAAAAATTGAACTTAATGTGAATTGCAAATAACACTAATAAATTGATTTTATTCGTCCAATTAACTATTTGAATCTAATAATTTCTATAATTTTGAAAATTATATTAAGATTTTAACTTTTAGTTTCTTGGTTGAATTTATTCATCACCACCAGCATCTTCACCTCCATCCTTGTCTTTCTTTCCTTTGCCCTTGCCTTTTCCTTTGCCCTTTCCTTTGCCCTTTCCCTTTCCTTTTCCCTTTCCCTTGCCTTTTCCTTCACCTTCGCCTTCACCAGCATCAGCGGCTTCACCGTCATTATAGGCGGTACCAACGAAGGTCTCTGCAATTTAATATATAATTTTGTGTGATTCAAAAATATTTTATGAAACTCCAGAAAAAATTGGTAGAGTAATATGGAATTTAATTTACCTTGCATGCCTAGGGCAGTTTCATCATCGTACAATGGGTTGGCCTGGAATAAAAAATTATAGCAAAAATTAGAAAAATTAATTTTAAATTGTACACAAAATAAGATATATTTTTTTCGGTCCATTTTTGTTACCTGAGCACAGATGACTAGAACGGCGAGGGTAAGAGCGAGAATCAAAGCAGCTTTCATATTGAAGAGAAAGTTTTCTTTGTAGAATTGGAATTGGTATGAATTGATAGAACTGTGGATGAGCTTGTGTATCGATTGGCTGGAAAATCTCAGAATTTATACTCATTTGATGCGTGTGTGGTCCATTCAAGTCCAATGTCTAAATTTTCTTTAGAGCCCATTCATTTCATTTCATTTCATTTCGGATTTCCTTCCCAAATACACTAATTAAATTTTATTCAGTGAATCAAAAATCCAAAAATTCATTATAAAATTGTATTGTAAATTCCGAATTTGTATGAATCAAGGTTTCCTTCCTGCACGCAATTCTCATATAGCATACATTTTTGATTCACAAATTGAATTATTAATTGTGTGCTTTTCGTGACTACTCTATTCTCACAAAATATTAATTCACTTCCGATGTGGAATATTTCATCCCACACTTCTACGCATTAGGTTAGGCATAACTATTTTAATAAAGAAACGAAAGAATCGTGATGATTAGTTAAAGAATCAGAAATATTTTACTGGAGACAATACAAAATCTATCAACTGCGTGTGCACGTGTATATTTTGGATGGATGAATTATTGAGGTCCGGTGAAAACCGGATAGCAAATTAATTGGACTTCCAAAACCAAACCTTGGAATACACTTGTGTATAAGTTCTCGTGTTAGTTAAAACATTCACGGCACGCCATATTGAATCAATAAATTCACCGATTATACTTCCACTGCGATCATATCTCGTTTGCGTCATGTCATGAGTTTTAAGATCACGTTAGAATATTAAGATGACGATTCCTCTCGCGTGTACATTACAAATCTCGAATTAAATTATACTGAAATGTTAACTGATTTCAAAATGGCGGTATTTCACGACTGAGGATTGATTGATATTTCAATTAGGTTTTCGGCTGTAGAAATAATCAAGGTCAGACTCAGTCAGTAGAAAATTCGTCACCTTTTACGAAATATTTTATGTATCGTGTTCCATAGTTATAAAAAATATTTCCTGATTCCATTGAAATACGAAAATCTATATTGTAGTATGGATTAGAAAACACGCTCTAATATGCAATAGAATTTTTATTCTGCATTCGTTACAACTATGCGAGACGTTTGATTTGGAATTAGTACATTAAAGTGCACTATTATTTAAAAATAAACTAAGATTTAAAGTGTGTTTTTCAAAATAGTTCAAAAAGTTGAATTATTTTTTCATGTTGGACCTATGCAGATGCATGTATCTGATTCTCTCAAGAAAGAGAGAAAATTGGAGTCACTCTTCAATAACTTCTAAAGCTGCCACGAGTTGTCTGGTTATTTTTCCAGTTTTTCCTTTCGGTAATTCTGTTAACACGTACAATCCTCCACGCAACCTTTTGTAATCTGGTAGTTTCTCTGCATAAAATTATGAAGCAAAATGCATAATTTCATAATTAATCACACGATTTCATTTATTTTCCTTTCTGAAGGACCTAATTGAAATAATAGGTAATCACCATTCGCAAAGTTACGAATTTCATCTGCTGGACAAGAATCTGGTCCATCTTTGAGTGTGACGAATGCTCTTGGGATTCGGTCACCCCCATCCGGATCCGGAACTCCAACCACGCAGCATTCTGCGATAGCCGGATGTTGTTCAATCACTTCCTCCAATTCGGTTGGAGAAATCTATTGCGAAAACAAAATTTCATTATGTTAATTACAACTGCACCAATTTTTCTGATTTATTTTCTACTTTGGAGGGAATTGCATAAATATTGTACAATTTTTCTGTGTGTGTATTTTAAACAGTCAAATAGTCAAATCTTACATACATGGTTGTTGTAATATTTGAATATTTCTTTCATTCTGTCCACAAGGAAAAGAAATCCATTCTCATCGTAGTAGCCCACGTCCCCAGTTTTGAACCAACCATCTTGAATCGCATCGTTCGTTGCCTGTAATAAATTATAAAGTAGTAAAATGGAGGTTTTTCTTATTCTTCGGCCGGTTTTTTTTTGTACCCCGGCAAAAATTAATACTAATCTATAGCTTCACAGAATTTTCTATCGTCTCCAATAACTTTTTTTAACCCTCAAGAGAATACTTTCGATCAATTAATATTCAGCAAACAATTATGGATTCATATTACATTTGTATTCCTTACCTCTTCATTTTTGTAGTAACCTTTGAACAGGTAAGTGGATTTTACATAGATTTCTCCTCGTTCATTAGGTCCTAAAGGTTCATCCTTGTCATACCCTCTGATTTGGACTGATATACCTGGAAAAACTTTCCCTGTTGTAAAAGCCGGAAAGTCTAGAAGAGGAAAAGTGTAAATTATTAATTGGAAGTCACAACAATCGAAAAAACATTACTACATTTGGGAACTTTCTCAGAATTACAGCTTTTGATCATACGCAACTGTTTGAATACATATTTTACCAGTACGCTATTTTACAAATTGATTCGACGCTTAGACACAGTGACGGAAAGTTTATGTGGAGGATATGATTCCTTGCATTGACATTGTATATGGTGTGCTAAATAAAGACAATGACAAAAACCTTACCCGCTGTTTTGACGTGTTCTCCCATGTCATAATTTACAGAAAGTGATATAGGAACAATTTCTGTTAAGCCATACGCCTGCAACCATAAAAATAATAAGAATTTTGTAAAACTTTCTTCAACAACTTACAAAAATTGATTATTCTTTATAAGATATAGAAAACAGAAGTTTCTGTTTAGAAGTCCTCGAACCTGTGGAGGTGTTTGGGTAAATAGTTATGCCCCACCCAGTAAAACAAAATACGTACATATTTCTTACATTTACGACGAATTTGAGATTCGGCAATTGCATTAATGCATGTTCAATGGCCGGTGTGACTGGAGCACCACCGGAAGCAGCTATTTCAATGCTGCTGAAATCATAATTGGATGCTTCAGGGTCATTCACCAGTGCCAAGAGAAATGTTGGAAAACCCCATACCATTCCAGGCTAGAAAAAATAATAATACACCTGTCTGTTAGTTTCTGATTACTATCTGGAATTGGCTGGCATACTAAAAATACATACCTTATACATATCCACAGCCTTAAAAAGATTTTCCTTTGTTATTGTAGCCATGACCAATGAAGTTTTCCCAGCAGCAAATGCACTCAAAGGGAAAATTGCTCCAGTTATATGAGTCCCTTTCGAAACAATCAAATTCGGTTTGTCTTGGGCAAACGGAAAAAACCGACTGAGTCCTTCTAACATGGGAAGAATATTCCGATGGGTGTGAACCGCCCCTTTACTCTTCCCAGTTGTTCCACTTGTGCATAATATCATGGCTGCATCGTCTGGCGTGATTTGTAGGGCTGGAATTTCTAATTGTAAGATGATGAAAATATTTTAGTATATCATTAGTATTTTTTTTTGCATTAGTACCGTTTTTTTTTCAAAAAAATTTCCTTACCATCTCCGTCATCTTCAAAGAGTGAACTCAATGAAGTGCAACCTTCGTATTCTCCGACAACAATCACTTCTACTCCCCAATAAATTTGTTCAGCTACGCTCAAACACATTTTTGCTGTTGAAGGATCGCATAAAATCCAGCCAACTCGAGATTCTTCAAGTCTGGACAAAAGTGTCTCTGGAATAGTAGTGTTAAGAAATAGGTACATACAACATTTTCTAAAATAATTTTTATGATCTAAAGTTGAATTCTCAATTTCTCACCAGCATCATCTTCAGGATAAGTAGCTCTGACCATCCCATTAGCTCGCCAAACTCCAACAAAGAACAAATGTATATTGACCATGTCATAAGTCATGAAAATAGCTGTATCGAATTTTCTCATTCCTCTTTTGTAAAGTGCACTCGCAAGCTTTCGTGTTTGTTCTTCGAATGTAGAGTAATCGTTAAAGTCTCCAGTCACCGCATCTATCTATGAACGAAAATTTACAGGAAATATTTGTTTGATACGATACAGACAGGGTGTTGAATTTCAGGACTGACTAAATGGTTTCATAATAAAAATTCAGGAGAAAAATGCCCATCAATGTGACTTAAAGAAATCATTAAGAAAAAAGGTCAAAAGCTTTTCCTGAACAAGTATTTTGACAATAAATTATAAAATTATGAAACTGAACCTACTGGCGAACATGAAATACCGGCGAATGCAGATGAAGTAAATGTATCCGAGTCTACCTTTTTTGTAGAAGTAATTTTAGCCTAAATTTTAAAAGGCTTTGGGTTAAAATCAAATCAAGTGATCTTGCGACGAAAATAAACTTAATTTCTCTCAATGATAAATTCAGGTTGAATTTTTCAGAATCCGGAATTGCGAATGCCCGGATTAGGGTAATCAGGTTTAGCATGATTTTTATAGGATTTATATTGTGTATTTCCGACACAATTTTGTAATATAAATATTTCCAGTGTTAGCTATCTATCCTTGTAAATAACCTTACAATAAAATGCGTTGGTCCATTGTTCGAATCATTCCACTGGATAGCCTTCTGTAGAAGATATTCCGGGACTGTGACCTCCAACAAACTCTCATCTAATTGGAATCCTTCGATTGGAGACTCCAGAGTAAAATCCTTCATTGTCACACAGTAGTCGCAAGACAACTGTACTAAATTCTTTTAGTAAATTTCTATGTACAAAATGATACCTAGCTGACTTTCAATTTTAAAATACAACAATTTTTTGGCCGGCCAAGTGAACGAGAGGAATGTTCTGGCCTTCCTTCAAAATGAAACAATTGGTGGAGTATTCAGTTGCAAGTTACAATTTTGAAACCCAAAATAATTTGAAATAAAGTCGATAACTACATAGTACTCGTATCATACTCACGAGTCGTATAATGTGTCCTACAATTTCTTGATTGACAATTGACAGGCATAACCTTCGATTCGTCCTAGTTTTGACGTGACTGACTTCGAACGGTCAAACCAGTAAAGCCACACGATACTCCACAAATATTAAGAAATTATGGCCAAACCGGCTCATCCTTTGTAATTAATTCATCACCATCGTTCAATGTAACGATTTGATGTCAGTTCAACATGCACAAAGCTTCTGAATTCATAATTAGATTACCATTTCTGAGAAGAACGCCTACTGTACCCTGTACCTACATACGAATGCAAAACGGCAATGATTATTGTGATTGAGACTCGATTATGAAATATTTGTCCTTCGATGTATTGGAAGTTCGAAATAAAAGCGTATTTTCTACGGCCCATTTTAAGGGGAAGGAGAAGATACTAGGTTTCACATATTTTTTGTCCCATGTGAAAGGGTGTACATTTATCGATTATCTCAAATTCTGAGTTTACCTCTGAAATTAAACTGTCATCCATCCCAATAATTAAAGGGAATGGTTGATGATTGACAGAATAGGAAAACAAAACAAACCGAGACTACTTTTAGGACTCTTCATTTTTTGATGAGAAGAACGAAAAACGTAGGCACCGAAAAGTTATAATGCCTAAGCGAGGACAAGCTCTCGGAGAAATATCGACAACATTGAAGTATTCTGTCGATCCCTGTCATTAACTCAAATTCATTCATTCGTCGTAAAAAACTATTTTCACTAATGACAATAAATAATTTTTTTAGTTTCTGACTTCTGTAGGGTGATTTGCGATTTATTGGTCCAAAGTGATTTTCATTAATTAAAAAAAAATCGAAATTCTACTAATGAGACAAACCGTTCATTCATAGGAAAATTGAACTTTTAGTGAGATGAAAAAAAGTAGACCTCTGGCATGGCATGCAGACTCAAACTCAAACTATCGGACTCGAATTTGAAATTCTTCTGATCGAATTGTGAACTGTATAATTGATGAGTTAAAATAATAAATTCCAGACATCTAATATTTTCGTACTGGAATGTCGATGTTTGTAAAAAGTGGAAGGCTGAATTCATAGTCATATGCTTTGATGTAAATATAAGTCGAAACTTTAATTCATTAACGGTTAACGGATGATAAAAGCGCTTAGGAATTGCACAACTTATTTTACAAAAAAAAATAATAAGAATATTCTAAGAAAAGTATTAGACGACAAAATTATTCTAGGGCAGGCGTACTAGTAGTGTCAGGCTTGGGTGTGCGTGCTGACTTTTCAACAACAGTGGTGTCCCGCTTCTCAATTTTTCTTAACTGCTTTTTCTTCATTCTCTTCAACTTGGCCGAATTTTTAATCTGAGGAGAAACAATAATAAATCACATTAGTACCTAATCGTGATCGGATTCTGAGTTAAAAATGTGTTGCAATTGTAAACATGAACATAAGGACTCACCACTTGTACAATTTCTGATTTTTTAGCATTTTCCTCTTTTCGTTTTTTATTCATGGCTGTCCTGAGTCTTTTGTCATCCATCTCTGCTTTCTTTGTGTCTCTCACATTTTGTGACAATTCTTTCACTCTTTGTAATTCTTCACGAAGGAGTTGTTTCTGCTGGTAGGAATCACGCTTCCCTTTCTTCATACTCGATGCCCTATTCAATCAGTCAAAAAATATTATTAGAATTCATTAATTAACAGTAATTATTAGTCTCAAAATATATTAAGGTTTTTCTCATACATTATAAATTATAATATTGTAGCGAAGATTCTATCCAATTTCGGACGGAATTTCAAATATACGAGAGTGTGGACTAAATTGAAGGAGTCAATTTGATTTTTAAAAAAAGTACTGATTAATTAACTGACCTTTGCTTTGGTTCCTTCCAAACTCTTCCAGACTTGGGTCTTCCTCTCACGTCTGAGTACTGGGTCGTGGCCGTGGCGCTCTTCATTTTATTTTGACTAAATTAAGGATGATCCTCAGAATTACAGGAGATATAACTCACAAAAGAATGTACAAAAACTGATCAAAGTACTGATTAATTAATTTATTTTCAGATCAGATTCTGAATACAAGAGAAGACACAGATCCGTATTTTTGACTACCACGAGACAATTTCATATTTTTGGAATTGGAAGCCAATCCCGCGCAATCAGCCCGTCTCAAAATGCCTCAGTTCATTTTGTTTTGGAAATCTCATTGATTGTCTTCCAGTCCAGACACACATAGACTTGGACTTGGCTCAATTACATTTACAGTAATTAAATTATAAAATTACAATGACAATTAAACAATTGTAATTGTATCAATTTGTACATAATTTAATGAATGCGGTAGTGCGCTTTCTGTCATGCATGATATGATATTACCCGCAATTTGTAATAAATTGTAATTGATTACTTTCAAAATTTTCAATGTAATTTGTAATTGTAATTGAATTATGTTCAAAAATGAGGGTGTAATGATTACAAAGCAATTGACCCAAGTTTGCACTTTATGAAACTTATGATTAGTAGATTGAAACCGATAATCTCACAAGCACTTGCAAATAAATTGTTTGCTCAAAATGTCATTTCCTTTGAAAATACAAGAATGTCCAAAATTCCAAATTACGTCTATATTTCTTGTTCAACTTTTTTAAACAAATGATTTTCTAAAAGGAAAGCATTTTTGGCATGAACCATGTAGCATGGAGCACCCCGTATTGAAATGGCACGTTTCAATATTGCGGGAAACTCCAGGCAAAATTAAAATTCTTTCACTTTTCGGCCGAACTTTCGTGGGTACGATTCATCGATCAATCGGTCTCTGTCCTTTTTTCAATTCCTTGGCCACTTTTTTCAGTGACCTCGACCTCACTGACCTGGGCCCTGTCTTTGTTCTTGTCCAGTTACCCACTTCTGATTTACTAATTAACCAATAGTTCAATTTTTCAAAATCCATTTTTCTAGATTTCATCACTAACTATTTTTTGAAATTTAAAACTTCAAAATGCTCTTCCGAGTACTCGTGAAGGGCATCCAATCTTCCACTTCTAAAATCCAATTCCCCCTCTGGGGAAGAGCAGAGTACCTCCGTCATCCCTCCAGCAGTTTGGCCAATAATTTATTTTGTGCTTGTGGATACGCTACTGCATCTGCTTCAGGGTCACGGGGCTCAGGCCCAAAACAACACCATGACCTCAGTCATATTCGGAATGTTGGAATTTCAGCTCATATTGACAGTGGGAAAACTACAGTCACGGAAAGAATTTTATTTTACACTGGGAAAATCGCCAAAATGCACGAGGTAACTTGGAAACTTATTCAATTAATGGATTTATTTGTTGGATCTTTAACCTTTTTCTGTAATTTTCTTTACAGGTCAAAGGTAAGGATAACGTTGGAGCCACGATGGACTCCATGGAATTAGAAAGGCAGCGAGGAATCACCATTCAATCAGCAGCGACTTACACAGTTTGGAAGGATTACAATATCAATTTAATCGACACCCCTGGTTCGAATCTTGCTAACAGTTTTTCCTCAAAATTGTTTAACCAAAATATCTCATTAAAGATTTTATTTGCACATTGTTTTACAGGTCACGTAGACTTTACTGTTGAGGTTGAGCGTGCACTTCGTGTTTTAGACGGAGCTATTCTAGTCCTGTGTTCAGTGGGTGGGGTTCAGAGTCAAACTTTGACAGTGAATCGTCAAATGAAAAGATACAATGTTCCATGTGTTGCTTTCATAAATAAATTGGATCGATTGGCTGCAAATCCATTACGTGTTTTGGGGCAAATGAGGTCAAAACTTGGACACAACGCTTCACTCCTTCATCTTCCCATAGGTCTTGAGTCTGACTTTCAAGGGATTGTGGATGTCATTACGAAGAAGGCAATTTATTTTGATGGAAGTTTTGGGTAAGCTGAAGAGTAGTCAGTAGTCAGTGACTTAAATAGTATGTGTCTGACTTTACATTTTTTTTGTTATTTTTATATTCAGTGAAATACTCCGAATGGGTGACGTACCGGAGAATATGAAAAAGCAAGTCGACGATTGTTATCAAGAATTGATCGAACACGTTTCAAATGTGGACGAACATTTGGGTGAAATATTTCTAGAAGATAGGCAACCGACTGTGGATGAATTGAAAAGTAAGCAGTACTAGCTTTACTGTTGTTAATTTGTTAAATAATCGAATTAAAAATAATCCTTCTGTTGTGTACAGGTGCGATCAGACGGGCTACGCTGAAACGTGTATTCACACCTGTACTCCTCGGTTCAGCTCTAAAGAATAAAGGTGTTCAGCCGTTGTTGGATGCAATGTTGGACTATTTACCGAATCCTTCTGAAGTTGAGAATTTTGCGCATAGTGAACAAGAAATGAAAGACGATAAGTGAGTTACAACAGTTACAACTTGAATTTGTTGAATGAATTGAGGGCTTTTTATTTATACTAAAGTTTGAAGGTTTTAAAATAATAAGGCACTTTTTTTTAAATTGCAGAGTTCAAACTACTAGAATCCCCATGAATCCCGAACGGTCTAATAAACACGCATTTTGTGGTCTTGCATTTAAACTTGAAGCTGGACGTTTTGGTCAACTTACGTATGTACGAGTGTACCAAGGAATGTTGAAGAAAGGTGATAGTATTTTCAATACAAGAAATAAAAAGAAGGTAAATTGTAAATTGTAACTTTTACACATTGTTGATATATCACCGAAAACTTCACAAGATTTTCTATGGATTAGGTAAAAGTGTCCAGACTGGTTCGTTTACATGCTGATCAAATGGAAGATGTGACTGAAGTTTACGCTGGTGACATTTGTGCACTTTTCGGAGTAGACTGTGCGAGTGGTGACTCATTTGTTACAAAGAAAGATCTTGAAATCTCAATGGAACCCATATTTGTACCTGATCCAGTCATCTCAATGGCAATTAAACCCAAAAATCCTGAAGACTTGGATAATTTTGCCAAGGCTGTGAATAGATTTACAAAAGAAGATCCTACTTTTCATATACATTACGACACAGATAACAAAGAAACAATTGCTTCTGGTATGGGGGAATTACATTTGGAGATTTATGCTCAGGTAATTTTCACATTAAATTGGCTGTAAAATAAGTTAGTAATTTTGTAGTAACATTTATATTTTTGTTCCAGAGAATGGAGAGAGAATACAATTGCCCTGTGGTGATGGGTAAACCGAAAGTTTCATTCCGTGAATGTAAGTTTGGAATTTAAATAATTCTTTATTGACGAAATTCTTTGTACTATTTTCTTATATTTTCCTAATTTATTTTAGGTCTAGTAGCCCCATGTGAATTTGATTATCTTCATAAGAAACAGAGTGGAGGCGCTGGTCAATTTGGTCGTGTGATTGGAGTTGTTGAGGTGAGATTTTTTTAAATATAAATTGTATGTAAAAAGTAAACTCATCATATTAGTTTCACTTTGTTTT
>JAQGCB010000692.1:0-19362 GCA_034698835.1 Protaphorura tricampata
GCCCTTCTCAGGTCAACCCTAGCCCTTCTTAATAAAATTCGTTCTTTCTGATCCTTCGGTTCATAAGGAGGAAGAAGTAAGTATGCCGTCGGTGGATCTAACCAGGCCCATTTTTTCGTGTCATCCTCGCTCTCCTCGTCCTCATTATTATATTGATTTGGCCATTCAGCCATCATGATAGTGGTGAACAGAGTTTCGATAACGAAATCCTACAATGCCAACAATTTCTTTTGACGGTCAGATCGCTCGGGATGTCAATTTTATATGTTCTCGAAATTTCTCAAACGTCGATTTTTTCAATCTTCTACATACCCATCGGTCGCGCCCCTGTGAAGTCGTAACACATTTCGGATATGTTTTGTTGACATTCCAATGAACCACAATTGACCGAGTAACGAGTACATGGAATGATACCAAAAAATTGATCCACAATGCCAACTGTTCAGAAATTGTCCTAGAGACGTTTTATAACACTAGACACTTTATAACAAACATTTCTATATCCTCAATTTGACACTTCAATATTACACCACCTTCATTATTACCTGGCAGTGCAGTGACTTTAAGAAGTCCGTGTTTCTGTACGTTGAATCACTGCGAAATTTGTATCACATATTTCTAAATGCAGGAAGAAACGGAGGAAAACGATAGTAATGACGTCCCGCCTGACATATTTTTTCCAGTGGAGCTCAGCCGTCATCTTAAAGACGAATTAAATGTGAGATTTTGAAAATTACCTATAGGAATTTTATTTTTCTCAAATCCCTTGGACAAATTAATTTATCGATTATGGTGTTTTTTAAAAATCCAAAAACTGTTGACCGCAGAGGGCACAGGATGAAAATTGGAAGTTGAAGCAACATATAGATTTTCAGCAACAACAAATTTCTCAATTAAAAATTCCCAAGATGAGGGAACCCGAGGAAACTAAGGTATGCATGCCGGCGTGTTCAAAGAACTCTCGCAACTTCCACAAATATGCTTATTTCGCAAATAATCAATTTAATTCCATTTCAATCAAGGATTACTCACAACATCTAATGTCATCCAAACTCATAGACGTGAACAGAAAAAACCGTGAGATGACGGCTAAAATGGAAAGCATGAAATCCAAAATGCAGTTACTCATGGATGCAAATGAGAAACTCAAAGACAGAGTTCAAGAGTTGGAGAGAAATGCGGAACGAGGGGATAATCAATCCCGTGATTTTTCTGGTCAGCCCATACGAACAATAACTAACTATAAAATCGCTACACAGATTAATACAACCCAATCATTCTAATACACTAAATAGTAAGTTCAAGTCAACGGACTGACGAAGAAATAGTGACGTCAACGCAAGAATTAAATTTGGCAAATAGTAAGATGATGCAGTATCGCCTTACATGTCAACAACTCAGGATCGATTTAAGAACGGCCCTAAGGGTATGTCTGATAGTGTCAAAATATGCCAATAAAATTTAAAACAACATGTTATTTATCATTAGGCTTTGGCTCAAGAAGTTGGAGACGGAGTAACTCCAAAGGACGTTTTAAAGGTTGTAAGTAACACATCAGTTGCTTGGCGCGGTCGCCAACAACAGATTATAGCATTGAATCAAAAACTTGCTGAGGCTCAAGTTAAAATGTTGGAATATAAACAAAACGCCGCACAACACCACCAGGCGGAGCCGCATGTTATGGGCGCCGGTGGAGAAGGCGGGGAATTAGAACATGACGTTCAAACTAGTGAAAACAATGGCGGAGAACTCAATAAGACATTTTCAGGTTTCTCAGGGTTCACACCAGGTATGTCTCAATTCCAACGGCGTCTGAGCGGACTTCAACAACAGGAGAAGAAAAAGTATTTACAAAATCTTAGTTTAGTTTGATGACAAGACTCAATGAAGCAATAAATTTACTGTTAAAATAAAATGATTAACAGATTTGACACACTCGAAAAAGTCACCCAAGAATGTGAAGCAACAAAGTTGGAGTTAAAGTCAATTCAAATGGAAGCAAAAGCTTCCAAGGCACGAATACAAACTTTAGAAGGTCAAGTTAGAACATATCGTCTTCAAGTTGAAGGTTTACAGTCTAAATTCAATCAGAAACAAGCAGAATCTGACTCAAATTGGAATGAGCTTGTAACTCTAAAGCAGGAATTCATGGCTTTAAAGGAACGAGAGAAAGCCCTCCGAGAAACAAGCTCAACCGAAATTCGTGAGTCTCAGCAAGCACTAACTCGGGTAAGTTGTAGAAGTTATATGGAAGAGAATTAAATTGTGTTAAATTATTTACTGTATTTCTGCATTTATTATGTAAAATAGGAGCGAGCCGTAATTGTTCGGCTACAAGATGTAATTGCGAAAAAACAGGAATCCGTGGAGAAGTTAGAAAGCGAGGTTGTTCGTCTGCAAACAAATCTTGATAGCTGTTGCAGTGTGCCCAAGACCACCCCGGTTGGGAGAGAATCAGAAAGTAGAATTGCGACATTGGAGGACCAGGTATCCACGGTCACAATCGTGATCGTATTGGAATGACATATTTTTACCCATCATCGTAACTTTATAAAAATTCTTCACTTACATATTTTCAGTTGATCCAGGCAGCCAAAGCAATGCAAGAATTAGAGAACGAACGTCAAAGATTACTGAAGGTCATGTCGGATGCTGTGGACCGTGCAGAAGCGGAACGACTTAGTCACTCCAACACTCATCGACATTTAATCAAGGCCTTTGAAGTTCTTAAACAGTCGGACTCGTGTATTGAACGATGTTTAGAATCTGCCCAAATTACGAATAAAGCTGTTCTACAAGAAGTGGAAGCAATTCGATCACTTATGCGAGAACTGAAAACTGGGAGTTTGTTCAGTCTTGAAAATGAGCAATTAGACGACGTTCGCAATTTGAAAAGCAAGTAAGTAACGAAACAACTACTAATAGGCGACATTTCAATGAATTTTTTTGTGAAGTACGGAGCAAAATACAAACAAATTTTCTGATTTCAATCAGGGTGAGAATTATGACGAATGAGATTGCCATGCTCAAACATCATTTGAATAAATCTGCTGACGAACGCGGGATGGATCTTCAACAATTTTCTATTCTGGCGGATAAAATGAGGAGTGAATTATATTGTGTTCTACAAAAGGCTGTCAGTTCATTACGTGTGAGAAATTCATAAGAATCAAAAATCGAATCGTTATCAAACTTCAGTTAATAATAATCTTCCGAATGACCACTCGTCTTTGTAAAATCTTCATGTTTTCATGTTTATTGTGAAAATACACACATTTCTTACTATGTATTTCGGATTTCACAACCAATTTCGATACATTCTTCGTGGTTCATCTGAATATTGGATTACAACAATAGTATTGGCAATATTGTGACTATAATTTTGATATTGAGTTAGCCTCATCTTATAATTTTCTAATACGGTGTCCCAAATTCAGACACGGATTTGATTTTCGGCGGGGGTGATTGTCTAATGAATAAATGTCCGTTATCATTTCTGGAGATAACGATGGAGTCCATAGGAATATGAACCGGCAAAATGACTTTGTGTATAACCGTTTTTGGAAGAAATCTTCCTCTGCAAGGCCGAGTTGCTTGTATCTGAAATTTTAATAGAAAGAATATACGTATAAGTTCCCGAAATACTTAATAAAATTAGGCGTTTATAAAAAAAAACTTACAATGAATGTTTTGCCGTCATATAAACGCATTTTGATTTCATCATTGTTAAATCCAGACAAGTCAAACTCATGGTGAAAGTCGTCCTTGCTGCGCTTGATTCTTCATAATAAAATATTTTATTATTGTCAAAAGTTAATTTTATTCACTTAACAATTATCTAAGCATCAATATATAATATTATACCTCTGAGCAATAACGTTTTCTTCAGCAAACCAGTGGACAAAACCCAAGGTAGCACGATCTTTAAATGCCATGGCTGACCCGTTCACCACAAAAACATGTTGAAGGTGGTCTCGGGCTTCCGTCTGGCATTTAGGATACGATTCCTTTTTACAAATACAAACTTTTGCTTTCTTCTTGACAGCACTTTGTAAAGTCTGGAATGTAAAAAACATAATAAATTGCAAAAGAAATATTTAAATAAATCAAAAAAGTTTTATATTCCAACCTGTCGTGATCTACGTTCCCAGTAATTCGGTGTTCTGCTAAGTCTGATTGGCTGATTGTCGTCGAATTCGCTGTATGGCTTTATTTTTAGCAATTCTTGTATCCGTTTCTTGTCCTTCACAGTGGCTGTTTTACTTCTGGCCAGCAAATATCCTTTCGTTTCAAAAGTGTTCTATGTTATAGAATGAAATACAAACATTAATACTTACATCCCGTCCTTATGTACGACTAAATATTACCTGTTTCGGCCTAGAGCTGGGACCAAAGGTATCGAATCGACTACAACTTGCTTCAACTTGTCTCCCGATTTGATGCCATAGTTCTTCCTGAGTTACTTTACTTGATTTAGGAACGACCGTTTTTGATTTAGGAACGACCATTTTGCTATTTTCATCCAGCAAGAGATCGATTGGGCCAAAAAGCTCTTCCGGGGTTATTCTGTCTGATTCAGGAATGACCATTTTGCCATCTTTACCCATGTAGCCATCTTGAACAACAATATGCTTACTTAAATCTATGCCTGGATTATCAGGGTTTCTGCTTGGCCACTCCGGATCAAAGTCACTACGACGCGGGTTTAAGTAGTTTGACTTTCCTTTTTGGCGTGGGTGAAGTGTCAGCAAACTGCTGATGTTACTTGTCGGAGCGGTAGTCACAAGTTTTCTACTTTTCTTCTTTAACTTCTTTGTCACTTTTGTCACCTCTTGTGCATTGTCCCACTGCACCCAGTCGTCCACATTTTCTTGTTTCTTTGTTGCAGTTCTTGCAGCTCCACGCTCAATCCATCCATTAATGTCTTCCATCGTGGGAAGGGTCGTCCTGAATTTGTGAACAGCAAGAGCCGGGCCAGTTTTCTGTCTGAACAAATGTTCATTCAATTTGTCTGTCAAAAGCCACGGAGTAGCTTCACTTTTGACCGCTCTATTCAGCACTCGACTTTCTTCAAACATTGTGACACCTTAGATTTTTACACGGAATCAAATAAACAAATTTAGCACTAACGTGGCCTAAATAATTTCTTGGATTCAGTAAATAAAAAAAACTTTTAAAATCACAATAATCAGATAAAGATGTAGTTTTCGACTGGACAAGTAGCGAAATGTGCTCCATGACAACAATTTATCTTTTCAGAAATCCGGATCATCAAAATGAGCGAAGGAATGTAGTTGATTCGTACGATAGAACGATGCTAATTCATATTTAATATTTCTTCAGAATATTCACATTTTTATTAATCACAATTATTTTTATATTTTCCAAATTAGTCTGTCATTAATCTGTCAGTTGATCCCTCTTTTCAGTCAATGTTCGTGGCGGAGTACGCAGTGAAGTTTAGATCTTAAGTTACGAGGTTGATTTAAATGATTCGCTCCAATTCCCTGGCATATGCAAGAGATTCCGGAATGATTCTTTTGGCTGGAATAGTCGCATTCTCATCCGCACGAATATTGAAGTAAAAGTATTGGCCGTTCAGATCCCAACCTCTCTATATGCATAGAAAAAAAAGACGGCACTCTTGAAAGTGTTTTAAAAATATTTGTAATTAAGATTAATTGCAATAAAGCGATTACAAGTTTGGCAAATTTGTGAAGAGATTCTCGATCCTTGAAGTGTAAGCGTTTCAGCGCAGCCTCTTCCCCAATACGAAGGTAACTTCGTTCCAAAGTTTCAGCAATTTCAAACCTGCTGGTCTCAATCAATTTAGTGATGAAGAATTGACAAGCCGGCGATTTGATTTCAGATCCTTGTGTTTGACAAACCTTAAAATTGTAGAATTTCAGAAAGCATTAAAAATTAGTGCAATTTAAATCATCGGACAGTGTGAGTGTGACCAACTTTACCGTATTGTAACGACCTTCCTCCAAACTTTGTCCAATCTCAACCGCACGATTCACAAACTCATTTTCCAGGATTTCCTTCGCTTTCTCAGAAGGATTCAAAATGAGTTCAAGTTCCGTATGGAACTCTGCCGTCCGTCCTTCCGTCAACAGAAACAAAAGGTTGACGGTGAGAAGCTCAAACTTTCTCCCCTGAATACTTGCGTGAGGGGTGTCTTTCAAAACTGAGCTACTCAAAAAATAATTAAATGTTGATTTCCCAAAAATATGGAGAAATTAAATAGTAGTAGACACACCCGTAGTCAAAATAATAAGTCTTGAGTTGAGACATGTAACGCTCAAACATTTTTGTGTCAGGCATCTCTTTTGCAATACTGTAAAATGCTCCCACGTCCAGAATATCTCGTGCAAGAAGCAAATCATTTCGGGGAACGTTTTTTCCAGAACTGGGCAAGAAATGTCGCATGTTTGCTAATTTCAACTGGAAAAGTTAATAAAGTGTCATTCATTCGCTGCATACATAATCCATTACCGCATTTTGTTACAGGTGTGTTGTACCGTACCTTGGCTTGCTCCAAGAGATTGCCCACAACAATCATATTCCTCTGTTGTGGAGGTTTATTCCACTCATTGATGAGATTCGAGTGAGCCTTCTCAGCCTCCTTGAATGTTGGATCTTTGGTTGGATCTGATTTGGTAGGAACTCCAGCGGTAGCCATTATTATCGCGCAGGTTGAACAGCTTTAATTTTCTGAAACTTAATTTGATTTCAGAAACAACAGTCGGATAATCTTTTCAGGGGTTAATTTCTAATGGTTATCCGATATTTAGGTTTAGATTTTCTTGCTCGCATTGTCATTTGTTTGTACAAATTAAACCGTTTCCTGGACATCATTAAATTCGAGACAGAAAATGTACTGGTTTATCAGACAGTGAATGACTGGCCTGGCTCGGACGGCTGAACGGAGGCTGAACCAGCTCTCTGTGTAGTAAACCGAAGGACCTAGTTTATCCTCGTTGGGCCTGGCTAGGTTACGAATTGGATACCTTGGTCAGACATAGAATGATTATTTTAGGCAGGAGCTTTATTTTTTCTAGTACTACTACTGTGACCAGCCCTTCTGATTATGAGTTGAATATTTCTAAAAAAATATGCTTTGTTTCATCACAAGGCATGAATATAAAAATAGAAGTCTCAGTGCGATTCCAAAACCTGGAAGACGTGCATGACAAAGTATTTTTGTAGTTTGAAAATTAAAGAACATCGATTCTGCGAATAATGTCAATTTCTAATCTTTCTTATGTAGTTTTGTTCAATAGTATGTACACATACAAAAACCGTGCGGGTACTCGTAGCATTGCTGAACTTCTTTTGCACCAAATGTAATACATATACAAAAATAACTCGTTTCTATTTTCACTCTTGTCAGAAAAACCTGAAATCAAGGATTAGTTGGATGTCGGATTTGCATGAATACTTTTAAGCCATGCCATAAATATTATTATGTCCATGTGAAGTTCAACGGAGAAAACTATTTTCTGGTAATTAATGTGTAGGCCATACGAGGTCATTCAGGTTATCCTGTGAATGTGTAACCCAGAACTTAAGTTTCGTAAAGTTGATGTTATATAAATCCATTCATTAATGTTTATGAGTTTGAGACTGTAATCTGGAAGATCCTATCCCGACCACTAAACTTTTCAAGAATTCTAAATAACACAATTGCACGACATCATGAAAGTGTTTATCCAGCGTTCGGGTGTGACCTTTGAAATAAAAATCTTACAATCCATCCTTCTACTGTT
Organism: Protaphorura tricampata; assembly: GCA_034698835.1. Taxonomy (NCBI): domain Eukaryota; kingdom Metazoa; phylum Arthropoda; class Collembola; order Poduromorpha; family Onychiuridae; genus Protaphorura; species Protaphorura tricampata. Next base: position 7,773 of record JAQGCB010000692.1, read on the forward strand.
CTTGACCCACACAAATTATTGCCAAAAAACAAATACATGTACGAGTAGACCAAATATAGTTTTTATTGTTGCAGATGATGCGGTACGTAAAATTATTTATCAACTTTATTTGAAATTCAGCAGTATTTAAAATTCAATTTTTGGAATTAAGGGTTGGAATGACTTTAGCTTTCATGGATCACCACAAATTCCAACACCAAATATTGACGCTCTTGCTTTGAGTGGAATTATTCTGAATAATTACTATGCAGCTCCTTTGTGTACTCCAACAAGAGGGGCAATTATGACTGGGAAACATCCCATTCATATTCGTCAGTGTTTTTTTTAATTTGATGACATTTATTATAGCAAGGGTACCATTTTGTGTAGTACAGAACCAATGAAGAGACGCTGCACATGCACGATGGTTTCCTCGTACGTTAGATAGAATATTGGAAAATAATTGTTTCTGCTAATTAGGTCTTCAACATTACGTTGTAATGGGAGGGAGTTCTGGGGGACTACCATTGGAGGAAAAAATTCTTCCACAGTTCTTAAAAGAACTTGGATATGCTACTCATCTGGTTGGAAAATGGCATCTTGGCCATTCAAGGAAAGAGTACACTCCAACCTATAGAGGGTTTGACTCACATTTTGGATACTGGCTTGGTTTACAGGATTACTACGACCATTTTGCAGATGAAAGGGTAATGCAGGCTTTAATTAAGCTATAACACTTCATGTAAAAGAATTAAAATGTTCTCATGTCACTGGTCAGGGTACCTGGGGTTATGATTTCCGAAGGAACATGTCCGCTGACCACGATGCTTTCGGGATTTACACGTAAAGAAACAAATTCACTGTCAGCTTTACCTAAATGCAGAACATCTACAATCTGCTTGCTTTCATATCCAGTACAGATCTGATTACCGAAGAGGCAATTCGCATAATCAAGAATCACGACGGGACCAATCAGCCATTATTCCTCATGATAAATCATATTGCTCCACATTCTTCCAATGATTACAGACCACTCCAAGCTCCAGAAAGAAACATTCAAAAGTTTGCAGATACAATTGAAGAAATTCCCAGGAGAATTTATGCGGGTGGAATATCTTTCTATTAATTTGAAGATATTTATATTTGTATCAGTACAAACACAGAAACGATCCTTTCCATTTCAGGGATTGTGGACAAATTGGACGAATCTGTGGGGCTCGTTATTGATGAATTATCGAAAGCAGGGATGCTGGATAACACCATAATTATATTTACCAGCGACAACGGCGGTGCTCCGGAAGGATTTGGCCTTAACCATGGTTCAAATTGGCCATTACGAGGGGTAATTCCACATTGATAACAGGTACAATGGAACCTTTTCCTGCGATCACCCGGCTTAGGCGTCCAACCGGATCCTTGGATCTATGCGTGCTCCCATTCCTAACACGTAACACTCCCTATAATAATGAATATACGCCACCCTCACCACCACTGCCACCCGACCAAATTTTTGTCCCACAGAGAATTCGATCACCTGGGACAGGTTTCACTGTACATAACTGGCATCCCTAAATGAAAATTTCTTTTCAAATCAATCAGACAATTAAAATCCGGTACAATACAGTCAGTAGTGTTCTGCATTCTAACTCTGTACGATCTATTGCTTTCAGGTTAAAAATACACTATGGGAGGGTGGAACCCGAATTTCAGGACTTATCTGGCGTCCATTTTTATTACCGAGAAGAGTGTCTCATGATATGATGCATGTCCATGATTGGTTGCCCACTGTATACGAAGCAGCTGGTAAATCACTGACGTTTCATTTACTTTGAAAGGGGCTACGCCGAATATTGAACCACTGATTTCTCAAACTTAAACAACGGTATTTGTATAAAGGTGGAAATTTGACAAGACTTGGTCAAATCGACGGTGTAAGCCTTTGGGAAACATTTAAAACCGGTGTTCAATCAAGTAGGACAACATTTCTGTACAACATTGATGATCTTTACAATAATTCAGCGATTCGGGTTGGGCCTTGGAAACTAATTCAGGGTAAACTAAAATTTACTTCTCAAATTGAAATCTATGCAGAAATGAATAACATTTTGTTCATTTAAATTGTAAGGGAATATCAGTACTTCTGACATGGGAGCAGGGACGAAAAAATGGGATGGATGGTATGGACCTTCAGGACGAGAATCTAATGTTACCATTCATGACCTAATACCTTCAATACTGGATAGTATGGCAGGCCAGGCCATTGCCAAATTCGGAGTTATTTACAATACGACTGAAATGGAAGAAATGCAACGAAGGTCCGATGTACACTGTGTCCGACCGATTGGAAATAATTCCACTATTTGTGACCCTTACAATAGTCCATGCCTATTCAACATTGAAAACGATCCTTGTGAATTTCATAACCTTGCCGAAGAGAAACCTATCGTTTTAACTTCGCTGATCTCCGCTTTACAGGCCTACAATGAAACGGCACTCCAACCTAATCCACGTATTGTCCACCCCGAGAGTAATCCAAAAAATTGGGGTTACATTTGGACAAACTGGGAAGACTCTGTCTGACAAATGTGAGTCAAATTGTGAGTCAAATTAGTGAAAATAAAACAACTAACTTTAACCATAAATTTTTTATTCAAAGCAAATGTCGAAACTCAACAAACAAGAATAAATTAAAACTACAAAATCGACATCCGTGTAACACGTGTTTCCAATTTCATTTTTACTAGTCTACTATTAACATGTAATAATAAATTTTACCCAATGATACGATCCGTCGTTTCTCGAAGTAGATCGTATTATTTCGAGGTTAATTTAAGATTTAAGAACCTTTTTGAAAATGGGTTGTTTCATCACTCATTGATTCCAACTCTAGCACTCTTCAACAAATATTACTTCTAATATTCTCTCTGCATGTAGCATGTATAGAAAAATATGTACGAACAGTCAAATAATTTATTTGAATGTTCATATTTTCTACTTCGTGAATGAATATACAAAAAAATATTTTAAAAAATAGTATAGAACTTTGTTCCGCTGTACTAGACACTAGACCTACTAACTAATAATATTACCATAACAAGCAAAAGTCCAATTTGAGGAATTGAACACCATTTGTTAATGAGTCTGAGCCCATCGTCCCATTAAATTCCAAACTCTAACCAATTGAGCCCAGTCGACTCAGCAACAAACAATCTTCAGTTCCACATATATATAGAATTACCTCAATTCGAAATTAACCAATTCCACATACCAAAAAAATAATTTTTGATTTACAATTTAAATTAAGGGGAAAATTCCCAATCCAACTATTCCAATCATTTAAATGTAGGTGGTACATTTGCATTTGGAGTTGAGGTAAGTCTAAATTACTTAATAAACAAAATATTGCAGGTCCCACCATATGGAGGGTGGACTATTGCGAATAATTTAATGGAAGTGCAAATTTGGATAACTTACATGGATATCCCATAAGCTAAGACTAATCCCTAATTATTTCACAACCAACTCAAAGGTCAAATTAAATCCAAAGTCTTTTTGAAAACACTAATAGTTAATTTCATATTTTTCTTCCGATTATACCAGATTATGATTTGACATAATTTCAACAACAATAACAAAGACATTCTTTCCAATAAATTTTTCCACTAACACTAATATATATTCATTTCGTGGCACCCTCTTCATCACCAAATTTCATCATCACTTGAACAGGTACAAACAATATTTACAGTTCAATTTACAATGTACAGTAGTCAAATCTATTTACATTTGTTGGAGTACAATTAAATATTTGAAGCTAAAGCTGGGACAATATTACTAGTCGATTTTTTCTCGTTTCGATGGAACGAAAGAACAAAAGTCCCTTTGATTTGTTCGTGTCAGAATTTGAGAGACGTTAGAATTTTAGTTTTGGTTGTTTGTTATTCAAACTATATGATATTTTTCATTTATAAGACAAGATTGACATCCACGTCTCTCAGCCGATTGACCATAAAAATTACTATGTCTAATCGCTCTACTTTCACCACATGCCAATATGTTGACTTTCACATTTACACTCTCCCCAGTCGTTCGACTCTTGAGATACATTGGTTTTAGAGATTTAAGCGAGCCGGTGGCATACTTCAACGTCAAACAGAGCAGGAAATTCCTCTCCCAGGAATCAAATATTCAAATAATACAATTCTAACAACGCCACCATTCAGACAAACACTTCTTCCTAAAACTACGAATAAGAATAAGAATGAATACAAGGAAAAACTGACTCGCACTTTTCTTTAACAAGTGCTACAGGTACTAAAGTTAAACAGTGCGTGAGAGCATGTATACAACAAAGAATAGTAGTTTACAACGGATTACTACTTGACTATCTCCACCCATAAGACTAACAAGTAGTTAGTGTACCCGTTTGTACTATACAATGAAATAGTTCTTTCGACATAATGATTGTCTGGTTTGGAACAAAAAAAATTTAATATTTACAAAATATTAATTCGTAATTCGTATTCATCCTATACTAATTAATCCCTAAAGTATGATTAGTAGATTTTTATAATCCCGAATTGAATTTTGAAATCTTCAACGTAGTTGACGACGATACCTAATTTCCCCCATACATTTGACATTAATAAATAGTAACATCGAAATATTTACGAGGAATAGAATAAAACTTCATTAAGAATGTTAGTTGATAACCACCAACATAGCGAAATTAGAAATTAGCGGATAAATTCATAAATTCCAAGTTAGTCCGCAATATTTGTGAGTAGAAAAAAAACTTAAGAATTTCCTTATATATTTGCTTATATCCTAATATATAATTTGAATATTTAACCCTCAAACATCCTTCCAGACAATATATGTTTGGATAAAAATATAATACAGCCCGCACATCTCCACAATAAATATATACAATTAAGACTCATTTAGAAACCCCGAACACTTGGGAAAGCTAAACTACTATTAGGTTTGACTAACACGGTGAAAATAATATTTACAAGTCCCATGAGTTTGATGCCAGAAGAAATAATATAAAATACGTTCCGAAGCACACTTTGTCCCCAAAACAGAATCCAGAATTTTACAAACCACCAAGTCGACGTCAGCGTTGTAAGTTATTTCCCAAGAATGTAACACTCATGGAGGAGCTTCATTGATGCCGCTTAATTACAAGGAAAATGTGTTACGATCTTCAGCAGCATTTCATAACTGACACAAAAATAACTTCTATTAATCAAAATTGTTTTAAAATTAATTAATTAAACATTATAAGTGTAGAGACTTACCTTGATCAAAACAACTTGGATTGATGTAACTCAGGAGCTCATTGTCACTCATCTGAGTTAGAACATTTGCTATACCACCCTCATGTTGTTGCATGTCCCCGTTCATTAAATTCATCATATTACCACCACTGGTGGTAGGAACTTGGCCAGATTGCTGTTGACCACCAATTTCCCCTGGCTCAGACTTCATAATCCTATTCTGAGCTAAAAGTCCACCTTGAACGGAAGCCGTTGTCATTGGTGCCATTCCTCCTGGTAGAGAATGACTCACTTGGACTGCTCCACCACCACCTAACAATCCGGTCTGTTGTCCAGATGGAAGTGTTAGAAGTTGATGATCTCCAGAAGTTGTGGTGAGAGTTATTCCAGAATCCAATGAGTATGTCAAAGGAACAGACTCAGTGGTTTGAAATTGATGTAAATTCGGGCTCAATTGTTGATGACGAGTAATGTCAGGGAAAGTGGTTAATTGTGGAGAGAGTGACATAGTTTGAGTTGTCGTTGGGGCTGTAGTATTCTGGTAAGTCATATTTCCCATAACTAATCCCTCCCCCAAATGACCCAAGAAAGATGTTGTTCCAATATTGAGATGAGATTGAGTAATTCCATCTCTCTCTTTTGCATCATTGATATCAGAAAGTCCTTGTTGTGAACTTTGATCTAAAAGTGATTGTAATTCGCTGACAACATGTCTTTCTTGTTGCATTGTTGTTGTTGTATTCAACAAGGCAGTATCAAAGGATACTGTTTGGGCTGCATTTAATGATGCCCTTCTACCTTGTGCTACTAAAGCAGCTTCAAGGTCCGATACCTGCACCATATCTGTGAATTAATATGATAATAATTAAATTCCTAATCTGAATTCTACGACTTAGTTGTAAAAAAGTGATGAAAATACATACTTCCAGATTCCTGGTGCGAAATAGTATTTCCAGCGAGTGAATCTACTCCAGTCTGAACGAGTGATCCCCCAACTGGTAAGCTCAATGTTAAAGCAGGTTGAACATCTGGAAATGTAACAAGATAGTAATTAGAATTTTAAGTCTTTGTATTTGATGATGATTTTTACATCTGACAATAAATAAACTTACGAGTCAACTGCTGTTGAAGAGTTGCATTGATCACAGGTGGTGATTGTGAACATTCCATGCTTTCAACACAAGAGCCAGCTGCAGCTGTTACAGCGATAGAATGGGCTAGAGATACAAAAATCTATTAGCTTATCTAAGAACTATGTCAAACTATTATAAATATTATAATGTTGATGTAATAATGTTTAATTAGCTCTGAATGAAGACCAATCCCTGTAAACGATTATGTAAGCAATTTGCTTTCCTGGACGTAAAATGCCAGGAAGGATTTTTTGCAACTCACCAGAACTAATTCAGCATTTAAAAATAAAAATTGTCCCCGGACACCACCCCAAACAAATTACCCCTTCCCAATAGTGTATAAAAATTACCACAAGCGATCTATCACTGGTTGAGTGCAATTTTTCAAAATGCCTGCATAACCCATTTTAAAAAATACCAATCTTAAATCGAGCTATTTGGGCCAAACGATCCCCTGTAACAAAACAAGAACAAATCTTTTCCTTGTGGTAAATGTTTTCAATGTGTAGAATTTGGTTTGTGTGTTTCAGGTCCTCGTCTCACGCTAACACTAACTCCGTCTCAATTTACTAAACAAACTTTATCAGTTCACAAGTTCAACAACCTTTTAACCAGCCAGTGGAAGAAGACTCGAAGACTAAAAATCAAATTAAGGAATGAAATACTACAGACCTAAAACTCTAAGTCTCATGAAAGACAAAATTATTAAGACTCATATTAATCTGCTCCTGTCTATCATCTCTTCTCAAGCCCACTAAATCCCCGATCAGTAGAATAAAAAAAAATCCCTATCATAATTCCGACTTCAAAAGCTTTCAATTTTTAATTTATTCTAGACTACACCGAATCAATTCAACGCAACCATCTCGGTATCGTGTAATGCGTGACTAGTTTAAAAAAAATTTAAAGTGATTATATTAATTACAACTTTAAAAACATAAAGAATAACAAAAGTATTTTTTTTGTTAATTTTTAAATGCGCTTGTTTGTGAGTGGTGCTTATAACAATTACAAGTACAACGTGTTGTATTAAAAAAACTCGTTAATTTTGACTTTGAACAAAGATTAGTAGAGATCAGGACAGAGAGGCTCATCACGGCAATTGGTGAATGTTATCAGTTCAAAAGAAAAAATATTCCATCAATCAGGTGTAAACAAACTTCGTTTTTTACCCTCAATCGTTAAAAAAACAAACAGTGAAGGAAAAGTCATTAAAAAAATACCACGAATATGGAAACGGTTATCTCTAGAGGATAAAAATGTAGAGTTAAAATTTTTCCATTTAAAAATCTCAAGTAAAATTGCCGAGATAAAAAGACTGTACCCGATATTATGTGTGATGCATGTGGAATTTGAGTGCGTGTTCTGTCGTGTGTCGTATCATGTAGAAAAAGGTATTGTTTTGTAAATATGCGGAACCTGTGGCTCAAGGGCCAATGTGTCGCCAAAGGGCTCTGGGTTTGGCAGTCGCTGACGAGCTGCACTACATCTCTCATTTGAGCGAAACTTTACGATGCTAAAGGGCAAAGAAAGGCAAATTCAATAGTCAGTTCAGATTCTGATCTGACACTACTCACCTTGAGAACCTTCAAATTCCTCCTCGTCTCATTCCCGTTTATAAAAAACATGTCTCAATATAAAGACACTAGTGGTCCAAGTATACTTTACTTTAATGGAACCCAAAAAATATGGTCACACACACATGGGGTAAATTAACTTCGGAGAAGAGCAATTCAGAGGAACTTGAAGACTAACTCAAAACCAGTGCTTAAAATACATTCACAAAAAAAAAGAAATAAAGATCTGATTTAATTGTTTTCAAATTAGAATGATGAAAATGGAATAGAGGAATACAGATTTACTTGAAAACAAATCAATGCAAAAACTCAGAATATTTAACAAATTAAACTGAATTAAATCAAATCACAACCGCCATTGGCAGTTAATGTAAAAATATATTACTTTAAATATTTAAGCACTGGCTTTGGACTGATCAAAACTTTGCATTTCAATCGCCCTTTAATGGACAAAGTAGTTTTCATTACGAACCATTCATTCACACAAGAATCATTCTAACACTGCTAACGTCCCTTTTTGTAGGAGAAAAAAAAATTAAATCCCACACAACCCATTCAATTCAAAAACGTTAAAAATACGAGGTCAGAAATAAAAAAAAAAAAAAAGGACAAACCCTTTGATATTATTTATTGAAGGGACATTGACAGAGAGTGCATTCATACTAAACACCTGCACAATATTTCAACCACCAGATAAAGACTGACCGTACCCTACGTTCACTTAACAACCGAATGTAAAAAGGCAAAGGTTGTACTAAAAAGTATACTAATGAAGAAAGAAAGAGTTAAGAGATGATCTTCGAAAAAACCTCGTCTTTGTCCGAGAAAATGAAACATTTAATTTTAAATTATTGATCATCAAAATAGAAAATTCAAAAACAAAATAAAAAGCACAAAATAATTGCTTGATCACGGAGAGGTCACCCCAGAGATTTCACCTTTCTCATTCTACTAGTATACGTGAACTAACATTGACTAATAAATGCATTCGTAATCTCTCAATCCTATTGTATCTGTCGTTTCTCTCTCACTGTCACTCCGTTTGAAGAAAAGTACGTACATACTTTTTTCCTCAATCATATTTTACATATAAAAAAATCATATTATTAATTATCAGAAGGGTTTAATCTCTGGGGAGCAACGGTCAGTCTTTACAAATCAAACACTAAGCGAACAATAAATTTGTCCATTGTAGTCTTACCTGCAGCTAGTTTTGGTAAATAGGTAAACCTATTCGGTTCTGACATTTTACCACCAGAACAAACAGCCAATTTACAATCAACAGGAATTGTAATATGTTCATCTTTATATGGCGGTATTACACAAATCAAGTGATTCTGGCAGAAAAAGAAACAGAATTCGATAAGTTAAACCAAGTACTTCCTAATTCCAAAGTACATAGAAGTTTATTGGTTAAAATACTTACCTGCTGCAGATAATCCTTGAGAACTTCAGCTCTGGCTTCCCATAACAATTCTCCTTGAATAGACTCCTCCTGAAAGAGGACTTTTGTGTCCTTCAAAAAATTCTTTCCGATAATGAATAATTCTTCCCTCCCTTCGGCTGAGCATTCTGATAATGACTTTTTGCATATTTCCGGCTGACCTGGCGGTTGTGCTATATACAGAATAAAACAATGTGAACAAAGTTTTTCAAATAATTGACAATTTATGAATTAGTCCCCCACTTACTGCAAAGAATTGGTAAAGAAGCGGCCAAAAGAATTTCTTCAACACCTTCAGAGTTAATGATAGTTGTTCTGAAAATCAGGCGACATTTTGTGGATTTCTTTCGGCTCGAAGATGCATGATGAAATGGAAATCTCTGTTCAACGTCCACATTTCTTTCTTTGAGAATCCCAACACAATCGCAGCTACTCAAATATTTCAACGAATTAATTAATTGTTTACCCCATACAATCTTCTACGAGAGCAGTGAAGGTAATAAACAAAAACAAATACATACCTTATCATCATTTCTTTCGAAGGTTCAAATTCAATTTCAATGAGCATGGTGCCCTCAACTTTTCTTTCGTTGCATGGAGTGGAACTCTTCCCACTAACTTTACATGCCTGATAAAACATGTGCGGGCTGACTTTCCCTTGGTCAGTCCCAATAAAAATTTGGAGTGTTGCTGGTTTGTCATATCCAATCAATTGAACTGCTGGGAATCCATTCCCTTTGCGATCCTTGATTGCTCCCCGGCTCCCTTCAGTTTGATAACGAGCCCGGTGTTGTTCTTCAGGTTGGGCCAAAATATGCAACTGAACACGACCATCTCTGGACACTGGGGCCAAGGCTGAAGCCAAAGTTGGTGTTGTTCCACCACCAAGTTTCTTTCCAGCTGGATTACGAGGAGGTGGATTTTCTCCTTGATTTTGATTCTGATTACGAAGTTTGAGTCCCGTCGCTGATTTGGCTGGAACGGCAGGAGTCTGAAAATTGAATCGAGTGCGTTTGACCGGAATAGGTGAGATGGGGACTGTAGAGCGTGGCGGAGACATTGATGTCGGGACTGTTGATGGTTGAACTGATGGTTTAGTTTCACCTTCCGTACCCAAGAATGAGTCTAATTCGGTAACCGTGCTTACCGGCGCCCTGAGAAATTTCAGAAGTAATTCCATTGTTAGAACAAAAATACTATATTGCTAATATGAACTCGTGGACCATTCTAACTAGAAACGTAATGATTTATTGTAATTACATTTTCCCTGTAGACCAAACAGACTGTAATTGTAGCTGTGGCTTAGTATCGATGATGCCTGAGCTCAGTGCTGGCTTCCCCAAAAGACCCAAAAACTTCTGTAAGAGAAAAAATTAAAAATCGATTTGATTAAATATTACAACCTTGAAATAATCGAATTTTACTCAATTATACTAAAAATGAGTGTAAATATATACAAACAATCGTGGGTCTAAATTATATTATGAATCGCCATATGGACCATTTCATTTCATCCAGCGCTTATAATTTCGTATATTACTCCAACGTAAACACATAAAATTATTGAGTTCAATGCGTGTGGCATGGAGAATTGATAATAGACTAAGGATATAAAGATATTTTTGCTAGGGCAAAGGTAATTGGAGTAGTAGGCCATCATTTAAGCATTAGCATTCAAAACAAAAGCGATTATAAAACCTTTTAGATTTATTGAAGGAAATAACCACTTGCTCTGTTTGAATGGTTTTATGTCTGAATTAGATTTCACACGCAATGGGTGATAAAAGCCACGCACATATGCGCGCTACATTTCGTAACTGGGATCGGATGCTTTGTAACAGCAGGATAGCCTGAATCTAAATCACATTTGCGACACCGCACAATCGTCACAATCCAAAATGAATCAACGAAAGAACGAATTTACATTTTGATGAATAGATGAACAAAACTCAATCGCTGAATTCTGGAGAGAGCGAAAAACTGTGTGGGTGAGGCTGATTTATCTAGCATAGTGCTCAAAATCCAATCCAACTTCCGATCGTAAAACTGCTACTACAGTCCAGGCGGGTATGTAAAGAAAATGACCCATGTAGTTTCTAAATGGTATTTCCACTAAACCTAATGGAGAAAGTAGTAACTATATTTCAGATCTCCTGGTACTATTACTAGATACCA
>JAQGCB010000693.1:0-19338 GCA_034698835.1 Protaphorura tricampata
TGTAAAATGGGATTAACCGATGTTGCCCTGCATTGAACTTTCCTGTCTAGCTCATGTACAAATGGCTATCACAACTCAAACTGATTGATAGTTGTAAAAATATTTGAGATCTTAAAGTATTGATCTTATAATGAATACATGTTGCTACGTACTAGCTCGAAATGCGATACACATTTAATTCTGTTTCAATTAATACAGAATCTCGAAGTGCTTTTCAAAACTCAATTGATATCAGTCCCCAGCTTTACCAAATGAAGAAATAATTAAATCGATCTGTTTATATTATCCAAGTACGGCTAGAAGTTCCGCTAGGATTCAGTGTAAGGATATCCCATCAATCACTTATATGTATTTGATATTTTACGAATTAATAGGCTCGACCAGTCGGCATATTTTTGGGACTAACACTTTGTCTTACAGTCCAAAGATATTAGACATGTAATATAAAGAGGTCGTAAGGTCGCCCGTATTAAATAAAATGATGTTCACCAGATATAGCTACATTCGACGAGGAGGTAAATGTTTTGTATCAGATTTTCAAGAAAATTGTTTTGCCGACCGAAAGCCCCCCGCACTAGTTCAATTAAGAGTTGACATCTGAAACTTGAACCGAATTTCCAATTGACGAGTCAAAACCTCAGTTATCCATTGACCTAGAAAAATGGTGTACACAAATCCTTTCGATACATAAGCACTGTAAGGAAGCACTTGAACAAACAAACATAAGTACTAACCACACATAGTAAACGCACTCTTGAGCGGCAAGGATACACATTATAATTAAATATTCTTTAAACAGTATATTCACCTTTGCATTGTCTCCTCAAAGTCACACCGCACCGCATCGCACCGTAATACAAATGCAATACATACGTAATATTTGAATAACGGTTTCATTTTGCTGATGTTGCCTTTACGGACAGACAGACAGACATTTGAAGACATGAATTGTCTTGACGTTTATATTTGCATTGCATCACATGATAATTAACATATTTGCGTGTCTACAAATGACGAATACGGATACCCAGTAAGTACGAGGTGTACGAGTGCGAAAAAAGGAAGGACATTAACACAGTGACCACGAGAAAAGAACGCACTGCAGAAAATCCAACGGCATTTATTTTAGCACAACAGCGGACCATGCGTATTTTTATTATCCTCCAAGTCATTCATCAGACTCACACCTCTACTCATACTGGCCTTTTTTATTCCCTAAGGTTAGAAATTGCCGGCACTTTACGTAGACGCCTGTTCATATCCAGCAGTGTTGTCAATCAAAGTCAGAAAGCAATGAATGAGGGTCCCAGACTGTAATTGATTTCTGACCTGATTTCAAATTTTCAAATCAGAATGCTAAATCGTACCTGAATTGTCTGATGAGAGGATTTTCGTATCCAGTCCCTACACGGTCTCACCGATATTACACAAATTGAGATGAATTTGATACGATAACGAATTGAATTTCATCTGTACTCGTACCATCCTGCCTACGCGCGCGGTAATATCTCCCAGAAAATGAGAAATATACAATCTGACTGTAGCTGGAACGTTTTAAATCTTAAAAACCAATCAATATATGACTTAATCACCAGAACTGTTTCAGATCACATACCATCAATTTTCCTTTAATCGGAGGAATCCTAATTCATTTTCCGAGCAAAGTACAGGAACCTATTTGAAATTTTTCCAATAAATTTTTACACGTTTAATGACTTCGCTACCCTAATATTACTTCTTGGGACACAAAATATGGTGGTTGCTCGAACGAGTTTTGTTTTCTCCACTGGACTTTCCCCCAACTACAACTAAAAATGGAGATTGCACTTTCCCTATGTAACATGGAAATCCAACCCAATCTCTAGAACAATAAACGGGTGCTATAATACGACAAATTATTGGGATTATTCGTTTTATTTTGTAAAAATTGGTAAGTTAAAAACCCAAACATTGGAGAGATCTATACCAGATTTTGAGATCTATGTCGTATGACAGTACACAGGGTAACTGTAATGACTCTCAGCATCAGAATGGGTAATTATTTATTTAATAGTTGATTAAGTTATGAAATCGCAGAAATGAGGTCCCCTTTTCCTTGCATACAATTTTTTACTTGAGAAAACACGGTTCGCCAAGATATTAGTATAAAGTAGTAAATTTCGTGATGCATCGCATTATAGACACAACACGTAAATTAAGCAGTTATTTGTTTCCACCAGAATTGTGTTTGTGCTGTGTGAAGCAATCACGCGTAGTATGGGAAGGACGGAAAAGGTGAACGAAAAATTATATAATGGAATATTGTATGAACGTAATGCATGACAATACTGTAAAAAAACAATTGTATACTCGCAGTAGTAGCGTCCCGGTGCCCTCCTTATTAAATAACCAAACACAAATATTTATTGTATACTTTAAACGCACTTGTACAACAATCAGTCCCATTCAAACTATGTACGCAGTATAACCACAATTTGCAATGCAAATGTGATATAAGCTATAATTATCAGGAAAGACCAACAACAATGGAAGTTAGTCAACGTAACAATTGAATTGGAAGCTGAGCTTGTAATTGAGGAAAGGATTTAGGACTTATATAATAGGCAATTAAATCAGACCTTCCCGCTTCACTTTAGTGAGCGTTCGATTCCTCAGGCAGATATGGTATGGTGGTTACTACATTTTAAGTAATTTCTCTTATTCTCTCCCAGAATACGCGTCAATTGACCTTTTGCTTTCGACTGACGGGAATGTTCTCACAATTCAAACTTTAAAACGTGTACGTGAACATGTGTATCTTCAGCTTGTCACTTTCCTCATTTGCCAAATATAGAAAATTGCGAAACGCTTTATGTGCCCACCACATATTTATGTGAGAAACTCGACATAAGACCAAAATTAGAATTTCCAGTTATGATAATCAAACGTAATGACGATACTCCGTAAGGAAGGACGTTTCTGGTGAACTTCACACTTCGACGAATCTATTTCCGCATTTGTTTTGTTTTTCAAACTGTGCTTCCTAATACTGAAGATTTAAATTGACACATCTTCCAGTTTTTTACGCAATGTGTATGTAGTGCGGTCGGTCGGATCTCACTTATACTTGTACACAACAGTGCACATCATATTATTAAGTTACTGTTAACAATTCGCATTCTTGCGCAACAAAAATTTCACAATGTGTTCCTCGCAGAATAAATACTATAATTCTATCGAAGGAAGATCGTCAATCAGATATCAAAACTGTATCATAGTAATAATGTTATGTAAGACCTTGGCTTGGCCCGTAGCCAACAACAGGATTCGGCTGAAAATGTGTACAAGGAAAAGTCAGTGAAATGGAAAGGAAACAAAAGATGTGAGTTTGGTTGGAATATAATTTGTTTCTGCCAAAAAAATCTTCAGAAATGAATCAAATAAGAGAATCCATTAATGAATACTGAGATCAAGAGCTGTGAAGCTTTAGTATATTTTTTTTGAATTCAAGTTCCTTCCTTTGCATTAAGCAATAAGTTATTGTGGCTGGTTTCCTTTCGGAAGCTTTTAAAGCGTTAATACTGTCTTGACTCTTTGAGTAAGATTAAGAGGTTGAATTCCATGGGTTTGTGTGTAGTAATGTTGTGTCAGATGAATCTAAACAAAAGGAAGTTGAGTCAAGAACCCGAAATGGCTAGACTTAAACTTTACTACTTACTTCCTAAGGTTTTGATTTGTAGTGTAGTGCGGTGAAATTTGCAAAAAGGTAAAAAGAGGTAGGGAACCTCAAAGGTCAAATGTTTCACTCTTCATTTGTCAAGCGTACTTTTTAAAGCTCCTCGGTTTCATTCAAATCTTTCTTTCTCTTTTTGACGTCTCACCTCCCTTCCATTGCATTGCGTTGCATTAACACAACACTGCTGTCCCGCTTGATTTTGATGTATTGGCAAAAACCAAAAATTCTAAGAATGACTCCGGAAACAAATGCAAATGCGGCGAGTAAGAGAAAAATCTGCAAAGATCATTTCGTAAAACTTCAAATCGTAAAAAGTAAAAACCGCTGTCTCATTTTCACCGAAGAGTCGGAAATATTTCCCATGACTAATTAGCATTACCTCACCTGACTGATTTTTTTCTTCAATATCCGTTGTGTAGTGTTCAAAAACTTATAGAGATGTAACGCCTAGACACATGTGCATACGTAATGACTCTGAATTTCTCTGATACATGAGTCATTCAACGAATCTTTGCTTGTATTGTATAAATCAACGCTAACGCATTCTTAGACAGAAAGATGTCTTTTGTTCTGAGATTTTAATTGTGATTAAAAATTCATCCATTACCTAATTGACTTCCGGTAGAGTGCCTAAGCTAAAATACAGAAACAACAATACTAATCGTAAGCTGTACTCGGATCTGAGTAAAATTATCAAAATCGGTGCTAGAATTAAAATGATACATTATAACTCCAATAGGATCGGGTTACGGCTGAGCGCGCCCTGTTTTAGGTTTAACTATTTCCTCTTCGCATCACGTACTAACTACAACGTAATGAATAAAGTTATAATATTAATATAATTGTCACGTTTAATACAACCAGTCATAAGTTAAATTGACTTGACCAAGCCTAAGCGAGTTTCATTAACATTAATATTTAATATTACCCACGGTGGTTCTTTCGGGTTTTCTGGAGCCTTGGGCTCTGGGGCACGGTGAGGGGAGGGTAATGATAAAATGAATAAAGGTACATTGCACTCCCATCCATCCACAACAATGATGCCCACACCTTTTAAGGAAGCTTGTGTAGTAAAACAATGCATAATTATTAATATTGTGGCCTGAGATACATGGCCTACAAAAGAGTGGAGTGGAGTGGCATGTAGTGTACTGAACATATTGTAATTCTGGTGTTTAAATGACAAGTAATTTTAAATTACAAGCCTCAACTCACACATGTACTATTTGTATTTATAAAAAAATAATTTAACTGCACTTCGTTCGTACGTACGCCGGCTCGTCAGGTCATAGACTACATATAATAAATTTTATCCTTGGCGGACACTGACATTTTACTGTTTTTATAGCTTGTAAATTTCGTGCTTATCAACATTTACATACATTATTTTCTTAAGTCTTCATTCTGAAACCCACCCTAAGGAATTAGACACGAAAGCAAGGACTGAACATTGACAATACAAAGCTTAAGCCCCGAAATCATAATTTTATATTCAAACTTTATGTTCAAAGACCGTAACCACGAATGAAAAAAGCAATCATGCATTACATTCTGAACATTCAAACATTTACAATAACAGATAATAATAATAGTATCTAAGAATAGTCAGTCGCAATCTCGAACATGTGTAAACGGAGATCGTTATTTTTTTTTGCATTCCGGCAGCAGTTCAATTGTAAAATACTATTTGTGAGATTTTTTTTATGTGAACTCAATGAGAACATGTGTTGATGGTTTGTAAACGGGTTGGGAATATTTCTCTGTGTCTGTATTGTAGTCAGTTCTGATTCTATTATACAGGCCTTTAGGCCATTTCCCATTTACAGTATGGCACAGTTCGAAAATTGTGTGTGTGTCTGTGCTCAGTGTGATTTCAATTAAAATTGTTGATGTAGGATGAGGCAGCCAGCCCACCACTATCCTTTTTATTACTAACATATTATGCAATGTATGGGAAAAACACGATTTGCAAATTACATTTTATACCATCTTCCTATTCTTGGTTGGCCGCAGTGGAGCCAAAACACAATACTCACACTCAGGTTGTTTTGATTATTCATAATCTTCCCTTCCAATTTCCATTAACAACATTTGTTCTACGCTGCAGCTCTGTTTTGATTGGATTGTTGTTTTACGGTATGAACGAGTTGACTCAGAGTCACGAATGTTTGTTTCGTTGATTTGATATCAGAAACTATATAAATATTATTCAACGGTCCAGACATGCGAGCATGCGACTCTTTCTGGAAAAGATGACAATTCCAGTGAAATGCAGTGAAAATTTTGAGGGTCTTGAACTTCAAGCCCTGAATTCTCTGTAAACTTTCTCCACATCTCTGGTGGAGAATGTAATCATCCAGGCTACTACTCGAACCTGGATTTTTTTAAGTTTCACGAAGTGATTTAGAAATTATAGAACCCTTTGAGTTAAAAGTTTCATGGAGGGAAGAATCAACGTTGGCATCAATATATTTTACTGGCACACAATTTGACAGATTATTATTCAAAATAATTTATGCCGAACAGGTTAATTCTACCCGCAGCGGTATATGTACTCCGTAGGTAGCGAGAGGGACTAGACGAGACATTGAAGAGTACAAATTATTTGGATGAAATTGATTGACTATTTATCTTCATGGTGGCTGAAATGACTAATTAGGATTTTGGACCAGTCGTATGACGTGATTAAAAGAAAAAAACAACTAAGTTCTCATTCTCAGGTCAGGAGTACTACGTACAATTACGATTACGAAGGAAGGGTCTCTGTCAAGTTTCTCCGGCGGCACTACAAAGCATGGGGAGTCAATGTAATGTTTGTAGTTGATTGAATTCAATTACAAGTATTTAGGCCTTGGAGCCAAAACGCCAAGTACTTGGATATTATTATGAGTAATAGGATTCTGATTCCACTTTCTTGTGGTTCAGTTAGCTGTGCTTGTGTACTGTGTAATAATAATTAGGTATGAGATTATAACGCAATGTACGTAATGTTTCATAATCATTCACATGGAAGTTCGTACCTGCCTACTATCAAGTCGCCAGAGTCATAAATTTTCAAAAAATCAAGTTTTAATCTATTTCCTTTGTAATTAGTGAGGACGTGCTTATGTCGGACCATTGGTACGACGGGGCAAAAACATTGTCGTTTTTTTAACCTAGAGAAATCTTTGTGGCAAGGAACTGGCGGGTCGAATGAGAAATCGTAGAGAAGAAATTCTGTTCTTATTAGAGTTTTACTGTTACATTCGAAATTTCTTTAATTTTGACCTCCCACGGTGACAGAGTGGTTTAAATCAATGCAGCAGCTAAAACCACACGTTTAGAAAATGCACGACCTAGACACTAAGAGACTTTGCCATTGCCAAAGCCATTGCCATTGTTTGGAAAGAAGTTAACTCGACCACATTAAATCAATTGAATTAAGAGAATTAAGTAAGCACTACAATTTAGTTCAACAATGAACACGATTTGGAATTCTGAGCAAATGAGGAATGACAAAAGGTATGCTTTAAGCTTAAGAACAGATTATTCATGCAATTGAATCGAATTTGTTGTGAAGGCAGAGTCTTTCAGCAGGTGCAGGGCAATATTCAATAGAGAATGCAAGATTTGGTCAACTTTTACCCTAAAACCTCATTTTAAAATAAAATGATTTTATTGCTTCTGTTTCTGTGTCTTCTGGTAGAGCAAAAACTGAAGGAACTATGAACACGAACATGTGGACAAATTGGATTTTCGGGAATATGATTTTTTGAGTTACAATCTGTTCAAAATATAAACTAAAACTTCATTTTTTATATCGGCTTGGCTTGGCTAACTAAGCTGATTGCCTTTCCGTTAGTTTCACCTGAAGACTTTTCTGGCTTAGCCGGTGTCGGCATTACATTAAGATTCCAAGCAGGCGCGCACCAGTATTTGATAACTTTTATTTCATAATCCATGTAATAATTTGCCAAGGCCTGTCAAAGCAAAGTACCGACGTTATATCATTACGGAAAAAATCGGAAACCGTATTGACGATCCCAAAACTGAAACGCCATGCTATTTGAGTAATCCAATCTTCCTTAGAATGAACTTACTCAAACAAAAATTTTATCCGAAAACTTTGAGAAAAATATACATACAGTGTAATGGAGACATTTGTATATTGTTACTCAATACAGGTAATTTGTACTTAAATTTTACGTCACTAACATGCACCTCTATTTTTAAACTATCAATTGCATTTTACTACTTAAAAATAAGAAATATTTTACAGAACTACACCTAGACCCTACATCCTGATTTGAAGGAAATTCAACCAAATATGATTTAATGAGTTAAATGACAGACATCAAAAGGTAAAAGTGGTAGCGCGACTCTAAATACAGTGCTTAGTTCTTTTTTGCGTGTGAAACTTTATATTTTTTAAGTTTTCAATGTATGCATATGGAAAAGTGAATGCAATGAGCCTTGAAAAATTGAGATGTAGAAGATAGGCTGGGATTAGGACTTCTTTCCGGGGAACACCCAAATGGTAAACTCAAGTTGAAAGTTTTTATTTGAGGATATTATATTCTCTACTTCCGATACGAGCAGGAGCTCGACAGTGGTTGGTGAAGCATGTAAGTTTTTCGCTCTTTTAGGCAAAAAGTAAGTATCATATTTTGTGAAGACAATGCATGGAAGTAAAACTAATATCTGTATTTAACGATTCGAGCTAAAAGCTTCCATCCATCGCATCCCATCCCCATGTAGTTTTTAAAATGTCAGTATGCGTGCCGGAATGAAACCAGAAGTACACTGAAAACCGAATTTAATAATTCATGAGCACTCAAGAAATAATTACGACATTACCGGTCGAATTTAGGCAAACGAAAATGTATTCTCTCCTCTTTGAATTTAGACTCACCGGTTTCATAATTACTATTTATACATAATACATCTGCTACGGGTTTAATGATCTTGCCTTTCCAGGAGTAAAAAAAACCATCCCCATTTTTTATTTCAACACTGGAACGTGCAGACATTTTATTCGAGAATCCGCATTGAAATTTTTGATCATAAAAGTTGAAATTAATAGACTGACTAACGGCAAGCGTTCAAATTAAAATCCACGCTAGGTTAGAGAAGTAATTGGGCTTGGGCTGTAAAATCGGATTTATAATCGTAATAAATAAAAGTTTGAAGTTGCGTAATCGCTCTGATTGTGACAAGACCCGCATTGTATATCACAAATCCTCATGGTCAAACTTGTAGGGCAAGACAAGGAAATCAGTAAGATTTATCCGAATCCCTCGGAAATCATGTCACGTCACAAACGTCCTTTCGAGAGTCGTTCAAGCCGTTTCAGTCAAAACCCACGGACACATATGCCATTTGCCATGTGTTGAATTTGTATTGTATTGTGTGTATTGTGTTTACCTACTACCTACCTGTTCTCATCATCACGTCTCAGCTCATTCCTCATGAAAAATTTGAAAATGACTTCTGTTCACCCACCGCATATAACAACTCATTCATGTGAGCACAGTGAGAGGTGAGACGAAAGGTCAAGTTCGTGTCGACTCTATGCAACCGCGATATTAGCAATTATTTACTGGGGACTGGGGAGTGAGATGTGTATTGTGGTCAGACCATACAAAACAACACATGAATTATCAAATGGATTTTGCCTTTCTCTATGAGAAAATTAAAAATCAAAAGAAGGAAATAAATTAAGTCCAACTTTTTCTTTAGAGGTAAAAACAATATAATACCAAATATACTATGAAATTATACCTCCTTTCTTAACAAAAAAAAATTAGGACCAGTGACAACGCCTTAAAATCCAGACTTCCGCATACACCACTACAATTGGGTTAAAAATTAACCAAATACCACAGAAAATATCAGTGAAAAACAAATGCAATACAACAACAATGAGCTTTCAGATGTCATAAAAACACTACGCGTACCAGTGCACATTATTCTCAACTTCTTTCTCCATATTTTTTTTCAAAAATAAAACCAGACAACACATTTTTTGACAACCGTAGGCCTGGCTGCCCGTGGTAAAATAAACTGTTAATTCTTTTTACTGTCAAGGAGTCCCTCACCACCGTACAAACCCAATCCTGTCGAAAACAATCAAAATAACACCACTTTGACTCATATTGAGTCATATAAAAAAATCAAACTTCATGTCACTCATTTCATGTTTCTACTACACTTCATAGGCTGAAAAGTAATTTCAATCGAATTCTAACGTAAATTCCGACATGATTGCTCGCCAAAGGCGCACAGAGGAATCAACTTATCATCTCATCAAATCTTTCAAACCCTAAGCATCTATAATTGCAAATTGCAATAATAATAACAATAATAATAACAATAATAATAATAACAGATGTCTTGGCCGGGACCTGCGAAAATGATCACTTATACAAAGTAGTGTATTTAGTTTAGTGTAGAAAAAGTAACGTGATATTTATCTTTAATCACAACATAACGTTGTGTGTGTCTGCCTCTCTGTAATTTTATGCGACATGCGTAGCACCACACCACACCACTGGTTTGTAATCTGGATTGGGATGGAACGCACTTTCCACCTTCCCATTTTCATTGTTATTGGGATCGTAATTATTTGCTCCATTCCATTTCATTTGATTATGTACGAGCATGACGGAATGCTGCAGGTGCGAAATACCAGAAGACGACGACTCGACATTCGACAACTCGACTGGATAGAGTAAAACTCAGGGTGGTTTATAATAAATAATGAACCAGTCTTGCCTTAGAAAACTCAAGTAAATCCCGTTAGTCAAGTCTGATTCTTCCCTATAGTATTGTATGATGAGAAAACAAAACAAAAATCTTGAGAGCATTTTCTTCGTCTTCCATTCCAACTCGTCTCGGTTTCAGTAAGCATCTCCTCATTATAATAATATAATCGAGAGTTCTCTTGTTTTCCATGCACCTTCCGTTGGTCATTTATTATGCTCATCAAGGGAGCACCAGCACTACAACAATCTGAATTTCTTAAAACGTTTATACCGCTTCCCTATAGAATCCAGTCTGTGAGTTGATGCGCTTTGTGGCTCGGCTACTAATTCACAATTACCACAACTGTATACCGCCTTCAAGAGAGAATTCATGTGGTGTGTTGTGTTGTACGTATGTCTGTAACGCACCGGTCTGCTGTTTTCTGATTAGAGCCCGCCGTTTTAGCGTCTAACCTCACCTGAATTAACGAAAGATATTTGCTTATCTGGGCTTAATAAAAAATAGATCTTTCAGTCGAAACTGGGCAGGTCGTCTTAACTATTCCGCTATTCTCTGTCTGAAATCTTCAAAGCGTATTAGAAAATTGTGAACACAATTAGAAATTTTGGAATTGTTTTAAGAACACGTCTATTTTTCATAAACTTGAAAACAAATATGTTGAAAAATTCTTTAGAATGACCCGATCAACAGAAAATGCGTACCTTTTTAAGACACACACATTACGAGAACTGTCCATTTTTAAAACGAACGGTCCGGTTGTTCCTGCCGTGCACAGCTGCTGATTCCTTGGTGCATTCAATCAAAACAAAATGTAGGGAGCAAATATTGAAGACGTAAGTTGAAGTTGTGGAGAAGTTCATTCATTTTATCTTTACAACCAAAAAGCCATAAAATTTCATCAACCAAATCATAATTTCCCATCCCATCCCTAACGGTCTGGCCCAATCAACGTTTTTTTTTACTACTACATCGTAATACATTAACAGTAGTATTACATCACTACTACTCGTAATTATTTTGCAGTAGATTGCATTTTTCTTATGAGCACTAGGGTACACTGTTCTCTGTTGGTTAACAAGATCACCTGCACGCATATTGTATTGTACTGTACTATGTAGTTATTGGTAGTGATAGATGATGACAAAAGAAAATTGCATTGCAGTAAGAATTTATAAGATGAGTCAGGTTAAGTTGGGTTGTGTAGAACGAAACAAAATTGTTTATGTGTGCAAAGAAATGGGATTTTTTGGCACAAAAAAAGTTGCACTAATCCGAAGTAATGCAATAGTAGTGCATAGCATACGAGTACGTACAGGTAATAACAGGTGGGTTCGTTCCATATAACTGTTTCTTTTGTGTCTGCGAAACAAGTTCTGTTTGACCGAGTAGGGTCCGACCGACCATGAGTTCATCATAATATTTATAATTCGGTTATTAGATTAAACTGTATTGTCATTTGGTTTGGATGATTGGATTGAGTAAGTAAGTACACATTTCTCTGTGAATTAACCCGGATTCTGAATAGTTTTAAATTGCTTAGGATTTAGATTATACCACAAAATTTTCACAGGAATAGGATTCCTTCTGTTAGGGATAGATTTTTAGACCATTATCGGAAAAACTTTTGTAATGATTTTAGATTGTAGTGTTTTGAAGCGCTCGGGTCAAGAAACTCCTTAATTTGTTTGAACTTTGTTTTTAAATTCCAAGTTTTTTTAAAATAAATGTTGAAAAAGAAAAACAGATATGTCGGAGAGCAGGGCAAGGACGACGAGTCATTGCATTTTCTGTGGAATTGCAAGTAAATTGTAGGTTCCGTACAGGTTGGATTGTTTTCCCTCTAGTCAAATTAAACGGTTATCTCTTGACTCTTGACGAATGAATTAATAGCAAAACAATGTAGTAAGGATGGAATGCAGAAAAGTACTGGCTTGACTGGCTTGCTTTGCTGGAAACACGCCGTAAAAGACTCTACACTATTGCATTAAGTAACTATGAATTACTCAAGCCCTATACTTAACACTATCACAACTCCGTGCATTTATTTGCACACTATGATTTGCAATTTTCTTCGGGGCTGAATGCACAATAATCAGGAGTAGAATAACAGTGTGCGAGTTCATGAGGATTTAGTTTTTTGGCATGCGCTTATCATTAATCAAAAACTGTACGTTAGATAGACTAAGGTTTGTAGTCTGAGTCTCTTCCGCAATTCTAATTCAAGGCAGCTAAATAATTTCTGTCACCTACTAAAATACAACTGTCATGTTGACTCAAATCAGATAATATGCAAATTAATTGTTATTAAAAAACACGACGAATATTGACATTCGTTAGTACGGCATAGTCAGTCACGAAATATTTCTAGTAGATATAATATTTTGGATTCTCATAAGTCCTCTAAAGTAACCACCAAATCATCTGTACCCGACGGATCGAATCATCATTGCAGCAATACAAAATAAAATATTGTATTTATCAAACCGGACCTTCAAGTAACAAGTTTTAAAATATACGTACTACTTTTTTCCCTAAAGTATACACAAAAGTCTCAATTGTACGTACAATCCATTCTTGCCAACAATAGTTAGTAGTTGAAGAATTTAGGTGTCATAAATTCCAATTTCAATTTCACTCAAGAAAAGGGAAAGGGTGGAAAATCTATAAGACAGACCTCTTTGGAATTCCTACCAAAAGGTCAAAAGTGGTGAAAGCGACCCCACGTTTTTATGTATATATCCACCTAAAACCTCATTCCATTCATTAATTCACTCTTTGAATGAATGCATGTAATGTGCATTTGTGCAAACCAAACCCAATACAAATAAATCACAACAGAGCTTCGCCCAACTTTTGCTGCTCCAAAACCAGTACATTACATTGCATGAGTGTGTGAAATCTAGGTACACGATAGTTTACAAATTTCAATTGTTATGATTTAATATGGATGTGCGTAGGATTTATTAGTCATAATGCTATCACATAGAGGTATAATGACTAATAAATACAATGAACAAATAATTGAATTGCTTACAATCATAAAAGGGTGGATTTTGACTTGGAATTTTAAGTTATGCATTTTTTCCTAAATGATATGCAATGAAAGTGTGTCGAATTATTGATTGGGTCAAAACTTTATTTATGAATATTCCTTTGCAAGGTAACATTGTGGCCAATAAACTTGAAAACGATGACAGTCAGTCCCAACTTTGTTAAGGAATCAAAATTCAAGAATAAAATCAAATATAACGATTAACTTTTCCAATTTATGGTCTCTTGAAAATATGGGACTAGTTCAGACACGGGCAAGGACAACTTTCTACGGTCACGTGGGGCAAAGGTGTAACATACAATTCAGTACAAAAGCCTTGACTTGTATCTTAAAAAATGAGTAAAAGTGTGTACTACCACACCTGTTGTGTGTTTGACTATAATATGCATCCAATTGGAATGAAAATTACAAGCCAAAGCACATTCCAGTCTAGACTCCAATCATCAAAAGTAGTGAAACTGGTCATACACACACATACCACCACAGCACACACACGGGGCCCAACCCAAAAAAAAAGACTCCAATGTATAGTCCGACGACTAAGACTTTAAAGTTTGATGAAGTTATCATTATTGAGTTTAATTGAGGGCGTCGGAATAATCATCTCAAGAAGCGAAAGCTAATCTTTGATTTCTTGCAGAAACCAATGCAGACAACCATTGCATTGCATTGCATTGTATTTGAACTGGATTACCAATTTTGATTGGTTATAATGCCTTGCCCTGCATTGGCGATGATGATGATGCCCTAAGCATGAATTACCCATTCTTATTTTCATTGTTGTTGTTATTGCCCTTTGCACTGGACTGCGACTGTAAGGCACTCCATGTGCCTTAATGTCATGTCCTAGTAACCTGAGAGTGTTGTTGCATTAATACTCCTTCGTGCTTTATTTGTAGGTGTAGAAAGGAGTACGTACGTAATAAAAAGGAAAAGCAATTGTGTGTTACGGCAATCCAAAATATTCGAACAAACTTGATGGAGATTTCTCAAAGGAAATATTTTTTTGTTACAAAATAATGTAGCCTGGAAATTTTTTGAGACTTCTAACACACAAAAATTAAAAAATGTTTAAGGATCAGTTGAATTTTTTGAGTTGCCGATAGCACATCTGATACTTGTAGAAAATATTTCTAACCTTCTTGTAAGGAATCCGCTCCTATGACTGAGGAAAGAATAAGAACTGACACAAAAACTCCTCCGAGTAAAAATGTCCAAGTAGATTGTGATGGGTTCCGACTCCGAAAAGACGGATTGTGATTGTCTTTAAACCACCAAGACATATTGCTGTGTCACTTCTCTAGCACTTAAGTCACTTTCAAACTCCTCCCAACAACAGACACTCATTCACGACAATTTTTATTTTATATCCAGACAACATGCGAGAGAACACTGTGTTTGTTTTGTTTTGTCTTTTTTTGCTTTCTTTCTCACAGGAATTACTTCACGATTCAAGTAATTTTTTATGGAGTGGATTCCTCCCTTCCAGTCCAGCCCAGTCCACTGGACTCCCAAACTATCTCGGAATCTGCAATTTGGCCATGGCAAATGCCATATGACCAAGAATGTTCACTTCCAATTCACTTTCAATTCAATCTGCTCAACAATTCAGGAATCGTGTCTGAAAATTAAAAACAACACAAATATATTATAATCTGTACATCAAGACGCTGCTTCATTTCGTCAAAAACTCGTCAAATTATTAATTTCCGAGTAAGAAGATGAAACCGAACGGATCAGCCCTAAAACCAAATTGCTCAAGTCACATTTATCTTCATTATTTTCATATTCGGACTTAGGGCGGAACTAATCATAATTTAATTTTTGATATATTGCCCAGACCCTGACCCGGGCGGACCTGTTTACATATTTGGACATTGGAATGAGAAACCTGAACTATGAAAATACGGATGGATACAATTAAGTACAACACTATTCACATTCATACGAAGTACAAACGCCTAACCTGTGTTCGCCCAGCCCATGCAAAGTGACAGGAATTTTTTTTACATTGAAATTTGCAATAAGTACAATAAAATTAAATGAAAACGACATGACTATGACAAGACAACCGGACAAGTTTCCTTCTTGTACTTTTTGACGTCTATTACTTTTCTTGCACTTGAGGACGACGGACTGCTCAACAAACGTTATGTTAACTTCCATTATGACAAAGGTAATCATGTATGAATGTTGTACAATTTTTGATTTCTCAAATGAAATTGTACATGGGCACGTCCACACTTTTGTTAAGCTCTCAGAGGGACGGACATACGGACAATAATATGTACAAGTGAAAAAAAACTGTTATGGAATTCTTCCGTAGTCATCATCCATGCATTTTTTGACTCACGTGCCAAAGTGGTTTTCGTTGAGCTTATACTACACAACTGCAACTCACGCATATAAAGAATTTTTCTAAATATAAAAAATGTGTTTTTAAAACTCAAAAGCCCTAAGTGTGAAGTATTGTCACCACCACAAATGCAGAATGCATCAGTAGTTAGTGGCAGTACTTTAACTCTGGGAATGGTTTTCCCTTTAAGAGCAAATCATAATCATCTTTAAAATTATTGGTTGTGCAATCACAACGGAACACCACACACACAAATGTCTACCTGTGAAAGTTTTTTTCTGTCGTCAGAATTTTATGAGGTTAGAAGAAAAATAAATGGTGGTGGTTCATTGAATTCTATTGCATTGTGCGTTATTGGTGAATCTTTACGGCAATTCTCATTTCTTATTCTTGCTCGTTTCCCTTTTTTGCTCTAATTTTGCAATAAAAAACCTTCCTAACGTTATTCGTGTTTAAGATTTTGTTTAGTGCCGGTGCTCAATGCATTGCAGCGTATATTTTTAAATCCATCAGCTAACTAGCTAGCCAGCATGCACATATTTTCGTGGCACGAGGAAAAAGAAGTGATAAAATTTGAAATTCAGTGCACGGAGGTAACGGAGTAGCGGTCAGTTCACTCATTGGAAATTATTACCGTCTGTATTTTCATCATTTAGTCTTTTTGAAAATCATTCCAATAACGAAAAAACATGTAGTGGCTAAATCCGACGTTTCACACCGAAAGAATTATGCTCACTCGAAGTCACGTAATTTTGAATTCTGACCACATGCCGTTCATTATTGGCCATTAAATGCATCATTGGGTTTACGCCCGTAGTTCCCGTAATATATAATAAACTGGAACTAAGAATAGGAAATGAGTTCCGGAAATGAAATGAATCCCCTCGGCGTAATTTGAACGAATGACTGCATGGAGCTTCCGTAAGACACACATGCACAAAAAAAAGGAACCACTCTCATGATTTTAACAATTTATAAGTCAAGCTGAGTTTGACTTTGACAGCCAAGTGAAAGAAAAAAATTTGAAACCCCCGAAATCCTACGAATCACAGGTGGTTCGTAAGAATCAGATCCCAAACAAATACAAATAACACACTGACGAGCACACACAGATACACACAAAAAAAGGGTTTCGTTGGAGTAAATGTACTGCATTAGCTTGAAATCTTTATCCAGATAAATGTGCATTCTGTTTTTGTGTTACTCTCAAGGTAAGTTAAGTATAGGGTTGGATTCTTTTTCCAAGCACTTTAATTCTTCATTGGATGTTTATTTACTCTTCTTCCAGAACTTAAAACTTTTTATGGACCTATTTTATTTATACAGACTGCAGTCAGTCGTAGAAGTAGCACGATGTCTAGTGTAAGGTTGAATTTGTAGGAATGTAAGCCGAAGAACTTGAAACTCAGTTGTAGTTGTAATTCTTGTAATAAAAAAAAAACGACACCGTCAGCTGGACTTCTTGAGTCGGAAAGAAGCAAAATAATCACTATCAATTTAAGAACTATTGTTCTCCTTTTAAATCTCCTTACAGTGATAACCATTTAAATAAAAACGTAGACAATTATTGGTTGGATGGAAGTGAATCAAATTCGTATTCAGATGTTGATCCGAAATGGATCATTAGGTTATTAGAAATTCATTTCGTGTTACTTGTAACTTTTCCCACGGTGCTTTCACCACGTACACCACATGCACGCATTCGGGTTCTAACTTTTCCAAACAAAAATTACTTTGACCGGAATTGACGACGGCAAGTGGTGAAAAGAAACTTTGGAAATTCAAAATTCAGTCCCCGTAAATGTAGAACTTTTCAACACATGACAAATCTCATTGAAACTCTAAAGTGGTTTACAAAATATTTTTACGATAATAGACTGGAGGAAAACTCTTGTAAACTTTTCAATCGTATCGGTTCTTGAAATATATAATATAGAAGCTTTTAGTTTTCATAACTCGTCCACTTCATAAAAATGACAGGTGAAACCAAGAAATATCTGAACAAAACCGAAACGGAGGCACAAATCCGATTGAATCGTTTTTTCTCCATTCATTATGACAATATTATGAAATTGCACGTGTTCTGGAGTGCAGTTTTCCAGTAAGAAAATAACAATGAAAAGCACGGAATTGTGTACATTTTAAAATAGAATATGTGTATTTTGTTCACATTCTGCTCGAAAAACTTCAAATTAGTTGAGAAAATCTTCCAGTAAGAATTGTATTAATGAAGGGTTTCCTTTAAATCGCATTGGGAAAAGTTAATTGAAATCACCATCATCACCAGAATTTTGTGTCTCTAATTTTTGGAATCACTTTTCGAGCTCACTATCTTTCTTAAAAATTTGAGCACGTAATCCGTCAAACTTCGATTATACAAGTAGTCGAGGTATTCAAATTTCTTCCTAAAAAAATCCATTGAAACTTTTCAAATTACCGTTTAATTAATTTTTGTGAATTTTCACTTGACACAGATTTTTTTGATTCCTAGAGAACTTGTCACTCGTGGGATCCTTTGATTATAGTACATACAAGATGTATTTATTTTTTGAGGAAATGACCGAGTCACTCTTGTGTGTACTTCACGAGCACGACCACTGTTATTGTTCACGTTGCTTCTACTCTCGTACTGGTCACTTGTGACACACATCTATCTAACCTGTGAGGAAGTGGAAGGAAAAAGGGAATGATGAGACGAACGGTTCACAATTTTACAACACACACAGACACAACTGGTATGATCGTTCCTTACACAAGTTTCCATCCGTAGAAGCCCTAACCAAAAGAATTGGGGAGCAGAGAGAGTAGTAGTAGGAATACGTTGTACGTTACCTGTTACCTCTCAGTTCTGTACCTCCTCAAGACTTTTATTCCCATTCCATTATTCGTATTCCACCAACTCTTTCTCTACATACAACACAAGACTCAAGAATCATGAAAAACTTAACTCTTTCGTTTCTACCAGTAATGTGCACAAGCACAAGCTTTAACTTTGGCTTGGCATGGCTGAGTGCAGGTGAGCGGGTGTTCCAGATGACAGCCCAAGAAACGGTGTTCTGTGCTCTCCGCTCCAACACACGTCAAACTTTTGGATGGATCTTTTAGAGAATAAGAATTTTTAAGACCGAATCTGGTCAAGACCATTTACAGATCAGATTTATATGAATATCTTAAATGAAAACCGAGGTCATCAAATCCATACTTCCGATTGTGTTTTATGGCAGACGGGAATTTAACGTTGATCATTCCTACTACGCTAAGGAGAAGGAAGTTGTAGTAGCATTTTTCCCAAACATTTAACTAAAGTGCCAGTATACGGCAGAAACTTTGGACAAGTACGGGTCTTAAGGTGTAATATTTTGGTATAAAATGTGTCAGGCCGAATTAAAATTTCAATTGTTTGAGTCTTTAACCAGTCGTATAACAGCTGGATCGAAAACTTCGAACTTAGATACTTGACAGACCCCTTAA
>JAQGCB010000694.1:0-19327 GCA_034698835.1 Protaphorura tricampata
AAACAAGTCCAACAATAATATTCCCAATTATTCCAACAATACACACAAATGACAAAAGGAATCCAGTCACAATGTATGATTTTAATGTGTCCATAATTATTTTGCAGTTCCAAGTTCAAAGTACGTAACTCCTTCCACTTCCTATGAATTGAACCTAACGATAATATCTGCGTTCGAATAGACCCAACCATCGATTTAATCAAACTAAATTTAATTTGGAACCATAAACTGATTGTCTCTAGAGTATTTTATGACTCACACCTGTCCAGTCAATTTTATCTCATAGACTGTCAAAGTAGCTCGTTTTTAATTGTACTTTATCATGGACAACGTCCTTCTAAAAATAACTACGCCGCCGTAGTACTTAATGAGCCAAAAACTTACGTAGGAAAGGCAAATACGTAACCTTACCTACTATATTTACTGAATTCGGAGGACGTCCTTGTTTATTTTGTGATATAAGTGCTGAGACTGACATGTCCACTGCTTTTGAGATTTAGATCATTTTAATTAATTATTGAGCGAAAAAAATTGTGATGAAAGAAATTGAGTTTTCATGATAAAATAAGTTCAACACTGCAAATCTGATTTTTTTTTAAAATTTCATCACAAAATTAAATTCACAGATTCTCAGAATGATCTCGCGAGTTTGGATGCATAGGCAACAAAAGTGGATCGACAATTATTAAACACCTTGTAGTTGAAAAAGAGACATGTGTCAGTTGAATGAAGATTTCCCATTGTCTACTGGATAAGGAAGATTGTAAAAATGAGAGCGGAAAGTAAACTTCCTGGATATTTACTTACCTATTAGTCATAGTCACAATAAAAGTAAATATTGACTTCCCTATAATTAGTTGGCTGAAGTGAAACGTGAAAATGAATTACATTGTAAATTATTATTTATTTGGAAGACTTTGCACAGGAAATTACGAAGGAAATGCTCAAATCAGAACTAGTAAATGATTTTACAAATG
Organism: Protaphorura tricampata; assembly: GCA_034698835.1. Lineage (NCBI taxonomy): Eukaryota > Metazoa > Arthropoda > Collembola > Poduromorpha > Onychiuridae > Protaphorura > Protaphorura tricampata. The sequence goes on from JAQGCB010000694.1 coordinate 978, forward strand.
CATTGCTGTAACGGGTGAAAATCAAAAAGACAAACTGAAAAAATTGTCCATTACTCTTTATTGATTAAAATAAAATATATTTTATATAATAACAGGCTAAAATTAACCGACATCCGTCACAACCCTTGGAAAGTACAAAATGCACACAATGACAATCAAAAAAATAGTAGACATTTACAGAATTGCTTGATTTATTCCAAAAATCTGAAGTAAAAAATCGTATGATCATTGTTTTCTTCACACTTGGTCAAGGCGAGTTGGTATCATTTTTGTTTGCTTCACATTGTGGTCATTCGATTCCTCCACCGAAGGTTCTACTGTTGAAGTTATGGAGATGGACTTCGTATCCACATCCTTACTTTTGGTTTGATTTTGATTGTAGCCGCCATGATTATTCCAATTCCCATAATTAGTAGAATATTCATAGCGGTTCGGATAATAATGCCCGTAGTGGCCAACACCGTGGTCATGGTGGTGGTAACCATGGTGATGGTGACCGTGGTGATGGTGACCATGTTGATGGTGACCGTGGTGATGACCATAATGGTGGTGGTGGTGACACGAACGTTTGACGCCAGACTGATCAATGTATTCATCCAGGACTTCCAGAGCTTTTTCCCAATGTGGATTCCCATTTTTGTGTATTTTTCTGCAATGATGGTAATGGTCATAGTGGTGACCATAATGGTCATGGTGATGACCATACCGGTGGTGGTGATGGTGGCCATAGTGTTTATGGAGGTGGCCGTAGTGGTTATGGTGATGCCCGTGGTGGTGGTTATGGTGGGCGCGGTGGTGGTTATGGTGGCCGTAGTGGTGGTTATGGTGGTGGCCATAGTGGCTATGGTGACGACCGTGGTGGTGGTTATGGTGGTGACCGTTGTGGTGGTCATGGTGACCATAGTGGTTATGGTGACCATAATGGTGGTTGCCATGGTGATCCCATCCCCATCCATAGCTGTTAATAAGGTCACCCCAACCAAACGTCGTTGCGGCTAACAAAGCTATTTTTTTAATTTTCTTTGGGTCAATAGAATTTGAAGTTTGAAGTAAATGGACCATAATTCCTAAAATTAACCAAGGAAGACGCCCACGAATTTCCATGGCTTTATTCACTGCACCGCACCGCACGCACTGAGCTCCCGGGTTCAAATCCTGGTTAATGCACGAACTTTTAGCCCACGATTTCTTTTTAAATTGGAAATCTTAACTGCAATTGACACTTTGACACTAAAATCCATGTGTTGTTTCTTTGGCGGTGTCTTATGACAAAATAAACACTTAAATTTTTCAATTAAGTTTTTCTTTCTTCCTTATAATAATGATTTGATATTAAACCAAGTGTGTGTGGCATTTTGTGCGGAAACAATAGGCGTGAAAAAGTCATGGTCATGGTGTTTGAACAAACTACATACATACATATAATCATCCCATGCGTTAATAACGGTCTCCAATACTTAAAGCGTACAGTTCACACAATTTGCATACTTTCTTGAACAGTCTGTTTGATATTATGCATTTAAACCCTATTTTAAACTTCATAATTATTAAGTTAATGTATGTGTACAATGGTAAGACTGCGTAGGGCCGAACCACTAACAAAAGTAAGAGCGATCATATTATTTAACAAAAATAATATTTAATTCCGTACCGGAAATTCATGTTAAATGTTGTTTTTGTCAAAAGGAGTTCAATTTATTTACAAGTTCATGTAATGTATGTATAACTCTCCACTTCAAGAAATGCGATAGCATAATAATCGGTCCTTACAGCGAATATAAATTAATGGGTTTACAATCCCCATTGTGTTGCTTTAAATCAATCAATCGATAGTTTGATTCGTCTGCACTAACACATAACATTAATGTCCACAAGAGTTCGTGTCAGGCATTTGACTGAGTTTTTCTTGCACTTCAAATATTTACTTTTCCACAAGAAACATCATTTATTTGAGTTTGAGTACAATAGGTAACACATCTACCGCATTTACTCTTAAGGCGTTCAAGTATCCAATTATATATCCATTTGTTCGTCACAGCAAATAATATTCACGCTAGTGCGGCTTGGAACAGAACACATCTGACATATTTCCCGCATGTTCACAAAAATATAACTTTAAAAAATCTTACACAAATCGTACTTCACACAAATACCATGCACACCATAAAAATCCTTACATTTGGGCTAACTATTAGTGTTCTTCAGTTAATCCATCACAGCAAATCCACTGAATATCAGGAAGGACTTGCTGAATTCCGCACTGCAAAATTAAACAAATTATTCATTGAATTCCAGGACTGTAGTATACAATTAGATATTCCTCACAGTGACAATCCCAATTTTCAAATTGAATTCGAGCCATTGAATGTTCCCGTGAAACTGCATACGTCCAATGTAGTGTTGAATCCAAAAGTTTCACATGATGACGAATACTACAACGTCGAACCAATGATTGACTTGATAGACAACTTCAAATGTCGTGTACTAATTTTTATCCCTCAAGATTTGAAAACCCTTCGTTACACTGAATTGAATGAACACTTGAAAAAGAGACTGGTTTATTGTGGGTTTGACTTTCATCCTTGTTTTGAACTCCCATCATTTGTGTTCTTCATTTCATATTACAAGATTTCAAAATCACTTCATAGCCTTTACTTACCAAATGTTCGTGATTATTACTCCAACTCAAGAATATTGAGGAAGTATATTATTTTACATGTTGCCAAACAACCCCAGTTTTCGAAACGTACAGAAATAAATTGTTTCGGTGCCCATTTTGGATGGAATTCAATTTACACAGAAATTCCAAGTATTGATATGAAGTCGTCAAATTCATCGAGTTATGAAATATCATTTCATCGTATTCAGACTCGAATGATTGAAACCAAAGCATGGACAATATTCAACACGAAATATACTGAAAATGATGAAAACGTCATAAAGCATTTGTCCCGTGTCATCCGGAATCCTTTTGAGAAAAAATTGAAAGAGATAAAATTTGATATCATTATCGGATATATATTATGGGAAGAAATAGAATACTATGATGAATTAACGGAGTCAGAAAAAATTGATCCATTGATATATGTTCAGAGTCAGAGTGAATCAATGTCCTTGTTTATGTATTGCCCAAAAACATATACTCTAGAGTATGAAGTAGGGATAAAGGAAAGACAACCATTCGTCGTAATTGTGGGAAGTACCGCTTGGAATTTTGCGTCTTGTGAATACGCCCGAGACATACTCTCACACAAATTTTATTTGTCTCCATTTACAACAGAACTTTGGTATTATTTGATTGTTACACTTTTAATACTACCATCAATTCTATGCATAATTTATATGTGTAAAGTGAGACGTGGACAGAATTGGTGGAACTTTGTGTATAATATGTACGCTGTGACTGTTGGAAATCTCCTTGAAACCGTTCCAGATCTATAGGTACAAATAGGTAATATATTGTCATGTGTGTGTCATGTGTGTCAAATGACAAATTCTGAAATATCATGCATAATTTTTTGCTACCCGCTGCTGCAACATTGAAAAAAACAGACATCGGTGCTCCAAGGTCAACGCTTATACATACTACGATAGCTGCTTATTTGGTGGAAAAATACCACCTTTTTCTTTTCGCCGGTTTGACGAAACACCAAATTATTATTGGGACTGCTTCGTGTAATTCCATGGGAACAAAGGTTGTTTTATGACTATACTTGAATGGGCAGAAACATACCCGCAACACAGAACCAATTAGGAAGCAGGGCCATAAAAACTTGCTCCACTACTTCTCGGGTAGCTTTGGACTATGTTGATTAAGATAGGCTGCACGTTGGCCAGGACTAAATAGTCAAGAACCCCTAGTAGTAGTCCGATTTTGCCGACCAACGAATTTTGGCGGGGCCATGGCCCAAGGGTCACGCATGCCAAATTTGAAGTGATTCTGTTTAGAACTAGAGCAGTTATCGTGCCCCAACCACCCACCCACCCACAAACCCACACCCCAGACAAATGTATAGCTCAGACTTTTAGTCTTTCGCAATAAAAGGTTGTCTACCTACTAGTTCCACAAAACTATACGCACACATTACTGACAGACCATTTGCATGTGGATTTGCTACCTCAAGGAGGGACTGGCTGAATCATTAGTTACGGTAAGAAGGTTTGGGCGGAACTAATAAACTGGGGTTTTTGTCTTGGGGTTTTCTTGCTTTTCTTTTTTTTCTTTCGCACGGGTGGCTTGGTGGGTCAACAACACAACACGTTTCAACTACATGTTATAAGACCTTATCTTATCGGTCATAACAGTACAATTAGAGCTGGACAGCGCAACCTAATGTTATCGTTCGAGTAATGAGTAAAGATTCACTATGGTGGTGAGAAGGAGTCACTCGCAAAACAAATTACGCATAACAAGTTCTTATAATTTCATGCATTTATCAATGACGTCAATAAAACTAAACCTTTTTTTTTGTCATCCACCTATACTTTTCAATTCAAATGCAACTATAATAGCACAGCGCGTATAGAAAGACAATGTGCCACCAAGACTCTGACCAGACATGTCCATTTCACTCCTCCAGAAATTTTAGAATTATGAAAGAACCACTTGGTACAATTTAGTACTTTTATTTAAGTTATTAAATACAAAGTTTTCAATATGCAATAAAAAGCACTCCGAATATTTCAATTAAAGCTATTGGTCTTGAAAATCAGACTAGTATTATTGAACATACATGAATCCTTTTTAGCTCAAGTCAGAAAATAAAAATAAATCTGAATCTAAACTAAAGCAAGCAATAAACATTTGCGTATACTGGATGTTGTAAGACGTTGTTTTGTGTAACGGCTAGCTCAAATTAGTTCCAGCAGGTCCCTGAATAATCATAAATCTGTTCCAAATGTGTTCAGTCGGTGAATTCATTATGTATTTCTAATTTGTTATTTGTTATTTTTTAGTTTTTGTGTGTGGTAAATTCATTACGTCATGATTGGAGCTCTTGTGTTCTGACGATGGGCTTTCATTGTGTATCGTAATACTCCAACTTATCTTCAACCTGTTAACCCCCACATGATAGAAATATCTGTGATGAGCTATGAGATCAGCAAAAGTTGCTATATCTAAAAATTACAAAACTATCATGACCACGTGGGTCGCCAAAGATAGCCGAAACTAGATGTACAAACTCGGCTCAATTTTTTTTAAATCAAAAAGAATTTATCAGTGAGTCAAATAAAAATATGCACAAATACGATAAATGTTAGGTGGCAAATCAAAACGAATTTATTAGCTAAGATTTATCTTTAAAAGTGTAATCACGTGTCTGAATCAATAGTTGTCTACAAATTTCAACATAATATTTATTGTTATGCGGACTGGCGGTTATCAGTTAAAAATTTTAGTCAGAACCATGAAGAGCTGTATTATTGGAATAATAACCACCAGTCCTTCCGTTCCGGCTTGGGCTCCATTGCAAAAGTCCCCCCTGTAACAGATAATAATTTTGGAGGCATGATTTGATAATTTTAAAAGTTTTGAATGAATATTACTTATTAGGAGCGACGCTAGCGTTCGCGACTATTATTTTATATGTGACGTACTTGCAGAAGCATACCCGAGCCATGCCCCTGGAACTGTTTACATGCTTACAACCTTCAGTTGTTTCATCCACGTCCACGTCGTGACTGTAATCTCCAGGAGAAGCGCACGACCGAGTAGTCAATGGCGAGGGTTGACCTATGGTATGCACGAAAATCATTTTTATTTCTAACCTTAAATTATGGAATAATGCTATTCGGAACGATAAATATTCACATTTTGCCAAAGTGGGAATAACATTAGGATTTTAAAAAATTTTGCCGAATGGTTTGCTCGATTACGCTCCAATTTCAAGCAGATGTCAAAAAATCAATGACAATAATAATGAGGTAATATAGACTTTTTGAAAATCATGTTAAGTAATTATGACATGACATCGTCAAAGTTCATGAATTCAACACATATTATCTTGGATAATGAAAGGATTATTTGAAAACTTTGTTTCATGTCTGTGCATCATGTAATAGTCGGCAGACAAGGATGGCATAATCTACCTTACATCCGTCTTTTTCCCATCGCGTAATCTTTTGCTGTGCTATGCAATAGTAGTTTCAAGGAATTGTCACTTATAAGTTAGGCGAAGGAATAGCCAAAACTAATTTCTAAACAGTTTTTATCTCAAGCCTTTGCAAGCCGAGCTTCAATAACGTTGCTCTAGCCAAGGTAACCAAGTACCAATCCGAATACATATAATTTGACCTACTAATGAAATGGAACACACGATGTAGCCTAAAAGATTTAACATAAAATGCTTTTGTCGTTTATTACATTTACAGATAAATGTTTACCGTCAAATTTTATCTTCACGCAGGTCGTGGCTGGAACTGTCCGGTTTTTGAATTCGGGAGGAGATGGGACTTTTGTACAGTCCAACTTCATTATCTCAGTACTAAAGTGCATTGTGTTGTCAGTACTAGTCTTCCCCGAGAATGAATCCCCACACTTGGCGCCCGATTGTGTAGTGCATATCCAACACTTAAGTCCACTACATGTACCTAAAATAAGGATGTTGCAGACAATGTGTACAATGCCTGGGCTAAGCAAAAAAAACTCAGATGTTGTTTTCCCTGATTTATATTTTTAAAATCATAATTTTAAAGATCTTGTTCAGAATTTCAAGTCCTTTCCAAGTATTTGACTCCCTCTGCGATGAATTTTTTAATTGAGGACATCTGGTTTTATTTAATATAGGGAGACAATTTGATAATCTTTAAAAGTAAAAATTCTCTCATGAAGTGAATTACGCGGTGGCCTTGAATTACGCAAAATTTTGGACAAGTCTCACATAATCGTGATTTTACAAAATGTAAACTAGAGTGTTGATTGTGTACAAGATAATCGACTAAATTATGGATTCTTACCAAAAAGCACAATCGCTGTGACGATGACAAGAAAACATTTAATAAGCATTTCTACCGTTCCAATTGTATTGAACTGACTAGTAAATATTTTTTATTAATCCAGAGTGGTAATATAATCAGATAGAGGGATAAGTCGGAATCAGGGAGCAGTTATATTCAAAAGTGCAGTTAAATTATAGGCATTCATACGGCTGTAAAAATTGCGTTTCATTTATTTTCTGTGTTCGTGATTTATCAATTTCCTGTTCGTCATTAAAGAGGTGTACGAACAATTCATTGAATTCGAGGACACATAAATTATAGTCACGGAATTTCTGAATTGAAATCCAACTCGCTTTGCTTATTAAGCTAAATCATGTCAGTTCTTTGAATTCACACAGCCAACTATATAAAATTATCAAACTAAATATTCTTACCTATACCACTCAAGGGACATTCGGCTCCAGGAGTTGGGTATTTAACAAACGTAAGTTGTACTAAAAGTGTAGATATAACATGGGTTGGGTCTATAAAAACTGTTTCCTACTTGAGATCAATTGAATTTTTAAGTTCTATAGTGTGATCAAACTCACAAGTGAATGCGTTATGGCAATATCTTGCAAATTAGCCAATATGTGGTTTCTGCCCAAAACTGTGAATGTCCGTCACTAATATCACTGTTGGACGGTTATGTAAAAAGTATGAGACATGCACTTAACTACGTAACATTTCCAAACTATTACTTAAGTGGTACGCGTGACTACTATTTGTATAGAATAGTTCAAATACGATCATATAATTTATAGCCTTAGGAACGTGCAACAATGGATGTCACGAATGAGAATGCGCGCAAAGTAATGGTATTCCTATGGATACTTTTACCCTTCCTGGTTACAAAAGCGATACAACAATTCACACTTCCATAAGGAACCTCGGTAGGATATTAGCGTTGAGCTTCATTTTATCCCATTCTGGTATTATTGAATCAAAGGAACAATACAGTACATGTACGCACGGTAACCTTTCAACCCGAATTTCCATAGTTATGTTTTGAAAGGAAAATTTTACCTCAAAAGCTTAAAATGCAAGATACGTTTTTTGCGCAACAAAACCGTGTACACAACTTATAACTTTTCAGCTCATTTCATGACAAATTTTTTAATTAGAACATCGAACGGATGAAACGGTCGCCATGACCATCACTTTTAACCGCTAATTTTTATTTATATTCTGCCATTTAAATTCGTGAATTTGTGTGACTCATGCTCAGGTTTACTGTTAGTAGTATGCAGCTTCCCCTAACGACCTTACCTATATATTAATTGAGATATTCTATTCCCATAAATATTCAGCAGTAAAATTCTATTTTTCTAAAATGCGAGATATGTCGTGCAAATCCGAATATACTCTCAAACAGTATACGGACACACACCCCGCTCCCTTGACCAATCTTGCTGACCAACGAATTTAGCCCGAGTCACGTGCCACGCATACGATATTTGAAGTGAATCCGCCAAAAATTTCCAGAGTGAGACAACCCACAAACTCACATGCAAACACACAAACAGCACCGACAAATGTATGGCTCAAACTTGCAGTCTTTCGCTATGAATGACACCTTTTGTACGCAAGCGTTTTAACAAGATGTGAAATAGTTAGTTTATTAAAAAAATTCTCAATTATTACGATAGGCTGTACGTCTAAGCTATACAAGTGTCCATGATCTTAGTATGAATATAAGTAGGGAGACACTTGTTAAACGCCAGTAAACAATTTATATCGTTACACGTCAAAGCAACGCAGAAACGTCAATTCAGCGCAGGCATTACATCGCAAAGACAATTACAACGCAGAGATTTATATCGCAAAGACAATTACATCGCAATGACAATTACAACGCATACCATTGCAACGCATACCATTAAACGCATACCATTGCAACGCATACCATTACAACGCATACCATTACAAGGCATACAATCACATCGCAAATAATTACAACGCAAACAAAACACAAAATTCTAACTATTGACCATACTCGAGCTAAAACACATGTAAAACCAACGATAAAGCGGTTATAAATACGTCAAATTTGTATTTAATTAGATTCAAATGTGTTAGGCAACTGGGTTCTCAATATTAATATCATCCCAAGGCAAAATCAAAACCGATTGAACAAACTAGAATATTGAGTACCCTATTACTACTGAATCCAACTATTTACTGCACAGAAATGAAAGAGAAATCAAAATGTTATACTGCACGTAGTTCAAGTTTATTTGTGGTTTGGTCATGGCATAGATAATCAGCAGGCAGCAACACGAGTTCGATGCTACCCTCATATCAAAATAGTTGACGGAAAAAATTTATCAAATTATTTTTGAGCAGTGGAATGCAGCAACCGTACAAAACGCTTGTTGCCCAATATCCCCACATATGCTCTAACAAAACTTGTTTCGAAATCGTAGTTCTTACTACCTTCCTCTCAATACTTCAGTAACAATTAAACACCGCTTATTTTAAATCTATAAATTCTGCAGTAGTATAAGAAGCACTTTAGAAACAGTGAAACAGGTCGACCTGTACCTTAGGAATATTTCGCCATTTTACTAAGACGATTATCGCTCGATCGGTTTCTGAAAATTGCTCCGAGTCTCTAAAGTTGCTTTCATGACTTTTGATTTGATATGCTTCCCCAGCGCTTCAATGTTCCGAAGTTGCATATTCTTACTTCAGCATAATACATATTATAATCGTATATAATTTGGTGCACTGTTTTAGAAACGATGGAGCATAGGGTGTCAAATAAGTAGATTTAAAATGCTGCAAGATGGCCACCGGCAGCAGCTGCTGCAATCGGGACAGGGTAGGGTCCTGTTTTGCTGCCAAAAATCGTGAAAAGCGTGACGGACAGACGGACAGACAGACATGGGGATCGCAATAAGTCATTTACTCCGTATATTACGTCGCACGACTTAATAAAGGTTAGTATTCAAATCGATCTCAATACATATAACCTGTGGTTAGAAAAAACATGGAATTGTTTACAGCGAACTCACATAAATGTGATTCATATTCATACACATTAGCTTCAAAACTGTGTCATACGCAATTGGAATTGAACAACATATTTAGTGTTATTCCATAAAATGCGGAAGTGAACCAACTCGGACAATAACACATGGAGTGTATCGACCGAATCGTTTACTTACTAGTTATTTACATACAGCATGTTTTTTAACCTCTTTTTGAAAAACCAAAATATTTTCAAGAACGGTGAGGTGGCAGAATAACACTTCCTCATCCTCGACTTGACCAGGAGAGTTGCTTTGACTATTCACTCGGAAATTGTACACCACATCGTGCGGCGCATCGTACAGGGAACTGAGAAGATAGAGAATACCGGAGATTCACTATGGCATCGCCAATTGCAACCGTACTTTTTGTCCTTCTGGCCTCATCTCAAGTGATTTTCTTCGCATATGGTAATAATTCGACGAAAACCTAGTCCATTTTCTAAAGGAATTAATTCTGACAGCCAAAATCTAATTTCTGTTCGTATTTTACAGGTCTGAAGTGCTACAAATGCAAATTCGTGGCCGGAGTCGACTCAGCTCCAGCCTTAATTGGTTGTTTCACAGGATTTGATGCGGCAAAGACACCAGTCGAAGAATGCCCAGCTGACCTGGCCCCTGCTTCTTGTGGTTTTGTTTCCGTTATCGGGAAAGGACAACCGGCTCCTGGATTTATTTACAGAGGATGTCTCAATGATAAATTCAACAACGCCACCGCAACTTGTACCCTTCAAAACGTTCCAAACGGGAACTCTACAGCGTCTTCTTGTGGCTGCAAAACTGATTTGTGCAACAACATTAAATAAATGTTCAAAATATTCGAATTTGATGATTTGAAATAATCATTTATATATAATCTTCAATTTGTCATGAGAATAAAAAAAGTTTGAATGAAAATTTCAGCCAAGACGTTGTTCTAAGCTATCCGGTCTTATTTCCAATTGGATACTATAGTGTTTAGTTACTTTCCATTCAAAATTTATCGATTCGGTCATAGAATTTAGAAATTAGGGTGAACAATCTAGCACGATAGCGATAGGTTAAGGGTCAAAGTAGGACTTTCTTCTAGAATAGGAGAATAAGAGGGCGAAGTGATACGGACTACCCTCTAGATTTCTTTAGTCTTTTCCATTGATTTGTACGTTTCGTTTTCGTAGTGTCAAATAATGTATTGAATACATTTTGACGTAGTATCGAGTAATAAAATTCTAGAAAATTCACAACGAATGTATTGAAAACGTCTATCACATTTGACATGTGACTTCCATTTAATTCTATACAATTTTACACAATTCAATAGGAATTAGATATTAAAGGGAAGATATCGAGTTATTCGAAATGCATAGCTCTGTATCGTATATATGCTAGCCATGCACAACATGGCGAGTACATCAAGACTTCACATTCCTCCAAATATCATCCTTTCTTTCCTTAAGGTCGCCTAAAATTAAAAGTGCGAAATACTTATGATTACTTTAGGCTTTGTTTGTGTCAAGTAATGAAAATGAGAGAACATACTGCAGAGATGTTTGAGGTTATTTTCATCAAATATGCTAATAAGTGCCCCATACGTAGCCTTCTCTCCTTCCCGACCTTTCCAAAGTTGTAGTGTTTTCAGGATTGTATGTTCAATACTTACTGGATTTTTCAACATTTCATCTATTATGAATTTGTCTACAGATTTTTCAAGAATCCAGTCCTTGACTGTAGTCCAACTTGTAATTGCAACAATGTCTTCAGCGACTCTATCTCGTACATGCATTAATTGTTTTTCTGTCACTACACAAATATGGATGTCAAGCAAAAGCACCACTGATAAAGAATTTTTTGGCTAATCATTACAATATTCTTACATATAAAGTCATCTGGAACTATGCCAGTATTGGTTCCAGCTAGAATATCTGGTTGAGCATCGCAATTCCGACTTAGAGTTGGACTCTGGTACGGATTCGGATTCGAACTGTGACGAGGAGCCTGTTTTTGGGCCGCTTTAGTCAATTCGTCTACAAAAATAATTGTATACCCCGTTTTTGTTCCTGAACAAAATTACCTTCAATGCTGATAATAATTACAATGATTTACCCGCTGCGGAATTAAAATTTTCATCCCTTAGAGTTCTCAATAATTCCGCAAGAGTACTTTGGTCACCTCTGTAAGAGATCCATTCGATTAATATCCGTGAGAGAACCTCAAAAGATCCTAACCCAGAAACCATACAGTTTTGTCGAATGTCTGCAATTTGTACTGGAAGCAAACCTAAGGCTCCAGCAAGACGGTTGGCATTAATGACCACGTCATAAGCATTTGATAGAATTTTTGCAATCCAATACACATCTCTCTCAGTCACTCCTGTACGTATTTGATAAAAATCAATTGTACTACCATTAGGATTACTTTAAATGTTCAAAATTCACTTACTACTTCCGTGTTCCATTTTTCCTAAACAATTTGAAATCCGCAATGAAACTGAACACAAATATTGAGCCAGATGAACCACATTAAATTTTAGTGCGAAATGCTGTGGAATGAGTGTGATGAATGGAGTTACAGAGACTCGTCCAGGCAAAGATAACACCAAAAATATGTGCATTTTTAGCAGTTCGATTACTCTTCACCGAACCGTTATCAGTTAAATTCAAACGGATATTGGAAATCATGACGCGAGACTGAATGTGAATGTAACTAAACTAGGCATGTAAATCAAATAGTCCTTATCTCTTCAAACTCATAATTTTGTATCTAAGCACGTCAACATGCATGGCTCTCACAAATAAAAAACTCCAAAATCGTTCTGAATATTCAGACACAATTCATCTGTTCTGTTGTAAACTCATTGAATGTCTTACTTTTCTAAGAAACTTATCAGGTGCTCCGATCTCAGCGAATATGTATAAAATCCAACACACTTACTACACAACAATGGGCGAGTGATACGTGTCGCCGCGTATCTGTGAAAATACAACGTACTATGTATTTTACGTATTAGCAGAATTGTTGGGAATTACGGAGAAAGAAGTGCTTATTAAGAGAAATGCATTCAGAAATGTGGAGAATTTTTGAAATCCAACGATAAATTCTAGCTATATAGTGAATTCGATTTCACACGGATTCGATTATACGCTGGTAGTTAAGCAAAAAACGTGAAAACGTGAAGTGGAAATTCATGTCTGCTAGTGGAATTTCATGTTTGTACCCAACTCGTCTCATCTAATTCATTTCTCACATAATAAATACATAAATCTCCGTTGCTCCACATAGAGACAGTTCACACGCCGTCGAACAATGAAGTAGGACGAAGTCGAGAAGAGCAGACTTCCACAAAAAAATGGAATTGCACGTAATAAATCAATAGGAAAATCTGATTGGGTATGCATGTGAGATTTATTAGGATCCTCGTCATAGATAGAATTGAATTTAGTTTTTTTAGGTAAAATTCTTTGGACAATGAAAAGTCCTATTGAATTATAATCTAGTAGTGAAACGGAAATAAATAGAAATTTTGTGAGAAAAACCTTAGCGTCAGCTTTGGTGAAAATATTACAATTCATAAGGAAAATGCTTAATGATGTGAAAAAAATTCTGAAAAAATAAGCCATAAAAATTACTCATGAAAAGTAAAACGGGTTAACATTCGATAGTGCGCTATGTCATTTTAACGTAAGATGAGGCCAGGTCAAACTGATTTCTCCTATTTTATAGGGCTTCCTTGTCGCACTCGCAGCTGAAAACGTGAATCCACAGAACTTTCACTACTTTCACCCGGGCGAGTTCAGACTTAACAGTAAGCACCATCTCTCTGGTTTTACCTCAACTCTGAAACCGTTCGTTCTACTCGAACAACAAAGAAGTTACCCGAATTCGGGTAAGAAAGTGTGGGGAAGTTAGTGTGACTCTCACAACCTCAATACTGTTATTTTATTTATTTTGCTAAACTAATGATGCGGACTCACTCTTCTCACTTTCCCTTTTAGTCCTCAACTCAAGTTACAAAAAATACACTTTTCCCAAAGGAGAGTCAAGTAATTCAACCTCCCTAGCCTATTTTCCTTTCTTTCCTGTGCTGTGTACAAAGAGTACAAACATACAGAACACTTTATAAAATACAATACAGGGTGGACCGAAAGTGACTTGGTTTTCCAAATAACTATTTTTCCTCTACTATTAATAAGATCGGGACTAATTGCCATTTGCCCTGCACACACTCCTCTCCAATTTTAAGTGAGGGAATTATTCTAGAATTCTTTTAGTCCCAAAAAGTCGCCCAACTTGATGAAAGTTAAGTCACAGGAGAAGAATGTCGTAGGAGGAATCTAATACAGTCCGAAGGATCGAACCCCTATTGAAGCATATCAGCAGGAGCACCCTGTGTATGAGAATAAAAGACACAAGATTTGAAAATATTTTGGCAGTGTTTTCTCTGCTGGTCTTCTCAGGCGGTTAATAGTGGTCGACCCTGTATCATTACACTTTCGACACCGCACGCATTTAGATTAAAATTCTATCGCAATCGCGTGTTTTGTATTTCATAGTAAAACTGTTGGAACGGACTTCTCATGCAATTTAGAGTATATACAGACCACAGTACTCAGGTAGCGAGAGGGATGCTTCTTCTAAGCATTACATGGCAGGAACAAAGTAAACTGAATAGAAACCTCTAGAATAATAAACACGGACAGGCCAAATTAATGTTCAGGTTGTTGTGTTGTATTACAATAAGTTTATCAAATTCCTGGTCAGGTATTTGACGCAACGCACGAATCCTTCCCATGGGATTTCAAGTGCAGCGAAACGCACAAATTGTGTGGGTTGTGTTGTGTTGGTCGAGCATACATAATGCATTTGAACTTTAGTATTTATTTGACCTCACCTATTTTGTACTACAATGTTAATATTGCAATCAACCTATTTTAACTAGAAGCATAGTCTGAGGTCAACTTTAATGTTACAAAATAAGGAGCGGCTTCCCGGGCACTTAAAAGTGGACCACACGGGTGTACAACTCCAAGAATATATTTGTCACACATTTTCTTCATCAAAGAAATCTAGAAAGGAAATGCTTTGAAGTTGCACGTAACACAGTCACCCAATTTCATCAAATCTTGTACGATTCTGATGTTTTCAAAACCAAGCACTTCGACTTGGTGGTTTTTTAGTGTCGATACGAAACTAACGATACTAAAATACCCAACTAACAAGGAAACCTCCTTTTCTGAAAAATAATACATCGCACCCATTCATAAGTCAACTTGAGAGGTCAAATATTAAGTGTTTCGAGCACACTTATGCCTGATTTGTCGCCAGAAAGAATTTTACCACCTTATCGAATCATATTTTTCATTGAAATTCTCACGAAAGTGCAAATGCACAAATAGTCATCAGAGACACAAAAATTAGACTAACATCTATCATAAATAAGTTTTCATATTTGGTATGGAAAAATATTAGTTCAATGCAAGAGGAGTGCAAAAATTTAGAAATATTTCTTTTGAATTTAGTTGAGCGGTTAACGATCTGGAAAACAATAGGAATATTCCATTTTTAATATTTGTATTGAAATTTCAGCCGGAAAACAAGACTAGATGGAAGAAAGCTTGTGTCAAATCATGCTTGTGTCATGAAAACTGGATTTACGCATTAATAATATTCAGTACAGTCTTTTTTTTGTAAAAATCGGATATTATATACTGTTGGAATAATAGAGTACTTTTTTCCTTGCTCCGTAGTGGTACGTTATAAAAGGACTCCCCTGTATCCTACTTTGGCTCCGAATTTTACATGTGAAAATGGTTCTTTGTGAACACCGCAAATTTTACCAGGTTAACGAGAGTCACCCTAATTTTGAGAACCTGTAAAGAGTGAGAGTTCATACATTGTGTTTCACAGTCTGGCTTATTTCGAATGTAAATGAGGTTTTTGCGTGATTTCGAGCCCGAGTACGACTGCCGCACGGTAAGATTGTAGGATTTGGGTGAGGTTTTGCATTTTAAGCGTTTACTAAACTTTTATGAACCAAGCGTTCCGTTTAAAGACACTCCAACCCTCAACACTTAAGTAAAATTAGGTCTCGTATTAACTACGTATTAACTTTTGCGAGTGTCATATAATTAAAGCACTTTATTTCTATTCGGACTCTCTGCATGGGAGAATTGAAATGAGAAAAACGGTTGCGGTTGCAACGTCCGCATTTTTTTTCTAATTCCAAGAAATAGGCAATTGGCGGACAACTTTGTTTACACCTACGATCCAAATTGGAGGTGCCCAGAAAAAATGAAATATACGTCGTGGTGAAAATTCTATCTACGGATTAGGTGAATACATGTACGGTTAAGGGGGAATGCAAAACCTTGGGGGTTTTACTTTTAAAATATACACATTCACACAACGATTTAAGAATATGCTTGACCTGAACAGCAGGAGGCAAGGAATTTCTCCCATACATAATAAAATATTTTGTTAAATAAGTATTCCTGCACTCCAGGATTGAAAACATAGTTCCTCTATGTGAACCCTGTAATTTGTGACACTTCTTTTGTCAACCCTTTCGCTCAAACAGAAGGACACTTTTCTGAATTGTGACCTTTGAAGGCTTGATTAATATTCGGAAGAATTTTGACAAGGACTCCAAGTGAGTGAGCCACAGTTTGAGCTGACACTTATGAAATTCTGTGAAAGACGATGAGTTTGTTGATTTTATATGATTTCCCGTCTTGTCTTCAGTTCAAATTCACATCTTCCATGGGCAAATAATCTTACACATAATACCACAATCTTACAATGGGAATGCGAAATTTGACTACATGGTGGGTTAGGAATAAGGAATGTTTATTGCATTTCACATTCTTTTCAATTTCAGTCCCAAAAGTTGTGCCAAGTTGGAGAATAATAGTACAATAAGAAACCAGATATTGTAAAGAGACGCCCTTATGTGAAAACTTGACAGGTTTCATAACAAATCTCATGACACTTTTGGCCACAACAGCACAAAGACAGCAGGTTAAATTTCTACGTCTGTTCGAACTATATACTATTCTTAAAATTCATCACATATCAAATACTTTTCCCCACCACCTAGTGTAGCACGGAATGTTTTCTATCTATTACCAGCGCAGCGGCATACATGGAGAAAATGAATGATTTGCCTTTGGATTCGCGTTTTATACAAAACATTTTTAAGATCAAATTCAACTTAACTTTTACACTAACCAATGAATATGGAAGCAATCTGCTAGACTTTCTCTCTCTAAGTTCTACTAACGAAATTTTGAAATTTGGCATAAAGCAAAATGGCCAAATCGTCCGGAATGGAATTAAACAAATCTATCTACTAATTATTTCTCCGCGAACTACTATTCCGCAGTTTTGATCACTCCATCAGCATCAGTCAGTTTTGTATTGTAATTTCAAAGTCCGTGAAAAATTTAGTTCGATTGGTCAAAGTAAAGGACAACCCAGTCAAATAATACATAGACAAACTCGTTTTATGGTCAATTCAAAATTAACAACTGAAGCATAAATTTTACAATGGGAATTAAAAAATACATTGAAGATTGAATACCAGTCAAACATGCAAATGAATAATATTCAAAAAAACAAAGTGTACATTTTTATTTTGACATGGAATAATTTAGTTGAGTACATAAATAGTTCTGATTTACACACTTTTTGAAAAATAAACTCAAAAATTTAAGGGAGAATGGTCCAATTAACTTGTTTAATTTCGTCTAATTTTACATGATCAATAAATAAAGCGCGTTGAATAGATTTTCCGATGTGTGCTTTAACCATTACATTTAAAAAGATTTTAAAACCATATTATGTTAGTTATGCCATAATGGCTCAGCCATTCATGGCTCGCCCTTTCATACCTCGGCCCTTCATACCTCGCCCTTTGGCTGAAGCAGCTCGACCTGTCTGAGCTGCTTCCCTCTTACGTCGACCTTGCATACCTCTGCCTTTCATACCCCGCCCCTTAGCTGACGCAGCTCGACCTTGCTGGGCTCCAGCACCTCTACCTTTCTGAGCTGCTTCCCTTTTACGTCGGGTTAATTGCATACCTTCCTGAGCCCACTGACCCGTTTCCCTTTTTCGTCGCTCTTCCTCGCCCTTCCCGCCCTTCCCGCCGCCGGTTAAACCTGCTATACCTCGACTAAAACTATCTGCCATAGATCGACCTTGCATAGCTGATGCGCCTCGACCTTGCTTATCTTCTTTCGCTACTGGTTCTCTCTTTCGTCGCTCTTCCTCGCCCTTCCCGCCCTTACCGCCGCCGGTTAAACCAGAGAGACCTCGACTAAAACTATCTGCCATAGATCGACCTTGCATAGCTGACGCGCCGCGACC
>JAQGCB010000695.1:0-19319 GCA_034698835.1 Protaphorura tricampata
GGTTAGGAATTTGGGGATGGTTCCTTCACAGAAGTTGTTCAGGAGGTCAAGGGCTACAACATATCCAAAATCCAGCCGATTCTGACAGCATTTTTCAGTGCCTATTGTGTGGAATTCCTTACTTGAGTTCTTGAAGCCAAACGTGGTTGCAGTATAGATAAACCACCACAGCATATCCACCAAATGCGCTCACCCCGTATCCGACCTGGAAGTCCAGTACCGTCATGAACCAAGAGAATACCATCACCGTTTCACTCCACGGCGAATTTGTTTGAATTTTCAATACGGAATAATAATACCTAGGGTCATTTGGCTGAACAAGGAAAAATAGTGAGCGAAAAAACGGTTCAACTCGGAGCAATACAAATAAAAATATTAATAGCTGTGCAAATCGCTGATGACCAATTGATTTCTTCGTCTTGTGTTTCTCCTCTGCTAAGAAACAAAATTTAACCTGTGTAATCGATAGATTACTAAATTAAGGCTATCAATATTACTTACCACACATTTTGTTTGTTAGAAATAAGAATTGATTAATGAAATCCGCCAATTCCTGTCTCTTAATAAAGTTATTGAAATGCATGAGACTGAAGAAGACAAGACCAAGACACCATAAGATGTGCAAAGTAAGACTACTCCTACTAGTTGGGATTGTCGAATTTTGGGTCAATTCACGAATTAATGTAAAATGTATAAAAATTGTGTAGACAAGAGTGTAGGCTACAAAAAAGTAACCAATAAACAAACGTTTATCAGAAATCACTTTTAACTGATGAGATTTTTTATCCCAGTCAAATGGAACCAATTTCAAGAAACAACATTGACGTAACTGCATCCTCAAAAATAAGAATGCTTTCTCAATTGACCACATCTTGTCAAATAAACGCGTGTATTTCATGTTGAAATGGACAAAAATATACTTATAATAGTCCACATCTTAACTTTTTGTGAAATTAATCCAATATATCATATTGCTTGTGTGGTCGGATTGTAACTGTTGAAATAAAGTAAGAAAAAATTAGGTGTACTGGCTTTCTCGCCCAGCACAAAAATAGTTAGTTTCGGTTGACACACCTGTTATTAGGAAATAAAGTAATTAATGACATTAATTGACTCGAACTGGTTGGACTTAATTTTGGACGAATGGATGTCATTCGGGTTGGCCTGCTACAATATTCTCATTCCGTCCTAGGCATTTGGTAGTCTCCTTACTCATCGTCAGTGTTGTGAATAAATAAACGTTGAATATTCACCTGCGATTTTTTTCAGAAGAGTCCCCAGTTCCCAGGATACTTTCTCTCTTGAATGTTTCTCTCGTCTCTCGTCTCTCTCAAATCGACGACAAATTGGTCTCGCTATATTACAAAAGAGAACTTCCACTCTGATGCCTTAATTAGTTGCTAATCAGAATACCCATTGCTGCCGTTATACTCCAAATTAGTATGGCCCATTCTTAAGAGAAAGCTTCGTTCAAAGCGAAACGGAGAAAGTATATTGGAGTTCGTTTAGAAATGCTAAAATATTATGCAGTGCAGTTATGCATTAACCACAAAAATTACAAAGTTCGTTGTAGTATGCTAAAATAGAATTGAAGGTTTCGACCTCTACAAACTAGCCATCCCGTGAAACATTTTGATATTATGAACTGGAACGACCTGAAAATGCAAGTTCTGGATTTCTTCAGAAAAATTAGGACCAAAAACCACGTCCAAAACCAAAAAAATCGGTGGGAGCAAAACATAACGTAATTTAACGTTTACTTTTACTAACACATTTTACTGCAACGAACATCTGTTAACTACAATTGCAAGACATTCATGACACACGCTCACTTTGCAGTCAATTCAGTCAATTGTAACTTAGAATTTGACGCAGCCCTTACTGCTTTGCTACTTTGAATGTACTTTCACTTCTGGGTTTCTATCTCCAGCACTCTGATGCGAGTAATAATTAGCTCTACCTCGCACAATTTCCCCAATGTTTCACTTTATCAAAATTTAAGGTTATTTGCAGCAAATTACAATAAGGTCATCATAAGCTAGTCCAACTAACCTAGTTGACACTTTGTAATGCAGAATTTAAAATAAAATTATATATTTCATGTTGTACATAATTATAATCCCCAGGATTCGGATCGTGGTAGATCTTTGTAAAATTAGGGATGACATATTTATTCGCAGGGGACGTGAGGCTCTAAGCATTCGTTTAAATAAAGCATCCCTGCTCATATCACTTTTCCAAGACTGTTTAAATTGTAACGATTTGTTGTAAAGTGAACCAGCGATATGCACTCCAATCGCAATAAAACTAAAATTAATGAACGAATATAATGGAAATGCTGCGAGTACTGGCATTGGAATACTGGCATGGAGTTTAACTGTTATATAATTTGATAAAATAATATTCCAAATTAGTCCAACTTGAAGACCCGGTATAAATATTTGGGAGAAGCACAGATTGAAATGTTGATTCAGTAATTGAAGGCAGCGATAATCCAGAAGGATTTTTGCTGGATTTTGAAAATCGCCATTACTGAGGGATGGTAGACCAACATGCGGACTTTTTCTAAAACAAGTGAACATGTACAGTGTGTGCAATAAAATGTAACCAAGATTATAGCGGTTTCTTACCTCAATTTTTTTAGACAGGTATGGTTGCAGTACACGTACGCAACAATGATGAATACACTGAAGAGTATCACATTCCAAGCAATGATAGTGTCGATTATTGACAAAACCCAAAATAAAGTTAACGTCAGTACCCAGTAAGGTGATTCGGGTGGGATTTGAAGAACAGAGAAATAATATCGTGGGTCATTCGGATGAGAGAGAAAAAGTAAAGATCGAACGAAAGGTTCATATTTCACGATCAGAAATAAATATACACAGAATTTTTCAAATCGCCATGAAATAACGCTATTCGCCTTGTATTTTCCTGAAACAAAATAATAGAGAAGTTAAGAAAAATAATCAAAATAAAATTAAATTATAGAAATCTCATTTGTACCATTAATTTTCTTCACATAAAATAAGAATTGATTGATGAATTCCACGAGTTGATATTTTCTATGAAAATTATTGAAATGTGTCAAAGAGGTAGTGATGAATACAACACAGTACACCATGTGCAGAGTCAGACTGCTCAAAGATTTTGCAAGTGAATTCTTGGATAGTTCTCGAATTAATGTATAACAGAGGAATAGTGTGTAAATCACTGTGTATAACACAAAAAAGTAAACAATATTCATCCGTTTGTCAGAAATAACTTTGAACTGGAATGATTTTCCATCCCAGTCAAATGGAACAAACTTAAATCGACAACTTTGACGAAAGCTCACGTTCAGAGTTCTTAACGTTCTTCCCGTGAACATTTTTGTGTAAAAATGTTCTCGAAACATTTACAATGTCTTGATTTCTTAGGACTTGGACTGTGAATGTTGAATAAAATTGGGAGTTACAATGGTACTGGCTTTCTCAGTTAGTCTGGTCCAACTCTAGGACCTGTTGGCGCTTCAAACATGTCAATAATTAAGTAATTTATGATACGAAGTGACCTGGACGGGCCGTGCTTCATTCCCTATGCACATTTGACATGAAATGCGAGAATTGTAATTTTCGTATAACCTGAATCGACAGAATATTCTCTGACCCGAGGATTTCTGTTCCGTCTCGGTAACCTCGAACACTCGCGAGACGACCATGTATTATGTATTACTGTGGAGTGTGGACGACAAGATTCTCAATTTTTAATTACTCCCAGAATTTGTAATTTGTTCAGCCGGTTAGTACAATCTCCAAATTTCTCCAATACACCAATACAAGCACTATGAATGATTTAAACTTCATTATCGTCCTGACCGAACTCTTGAGATATGTGCTGTGTACGTCACACGTTGTAAGGTACTGGACCGCACAACAACGAATTATTCGGACAAAACAGGTTTAAACGGCTTTATTCCTAAGATTCATAGGTAAATGGGTATCTAATCTACACAGCATTATAGCCCAGAAGTTACATTTTGGTCAGACTTGACATTATGTAATTTCGGTGTTTGAATATTTCCATTAGATTTAAGTGTGTTAAACAGTCATAAAAATTTGTTCATAATGACGATTCTCCTTAAATGACATGATTGTTTGCTGCAATTACATTAAAATAAAATCAGCGATTTTAAACTGTACAGAATAACAATACCAATGACTCGTCTTGTGGTTGATTTTTGGAAAAAGAAGAAGAATGATATATGTAGTCTGAGAGGGCGTGATGCTCTTATGACTCTTTTCTGCAATTCATTTTTCCTTGCCTCATTTCTATAAGATTCCTTGAACTGAACTGATCTATTAAACACGGATGCACATGTATGAACTCCAACAATGAAGAAAACGCTACAAGCCACTGTATAAAATGGCAATGCTAAGTACATGGGCATAATTATACTGTCGTAGAATTTGAATTTGATTGATGCATAATAAGGTAGGATTACATCCCCAACCATTCCGTATAAAATTGTTGGGAGTACTACTTGGGAGAAACATAAGTTGAAACGTTGATTCAGAATTTGAAGGCAACGGTAATTGTCGAAGAGTTGGTTTATATATTGAGGTTTCCAATTTTGATGGTCCTTCCTGAATCGAAAGTTCAGAAGTATTATAACAACAATTTCAATGGATTGATTTAATGAATTCTTGGAACAAAACTTACCTGAGTTCCTGAAGCCAAACATGATTGCAGTATAGATAAGTCATTACGACAAATGCACCAAATGTTCTCTCACTGTGTCCGACCTGGAAGTCAAGTAACGTCATAATCCAAGAAAATCCCATCTTCCCATCACCGATGTATGCCAAGGTGAATTCTTTTTGATTTTCAAAATTGAATAGAAATACCTGGGGTCTTTCGGCTCAACAAGGAAAAATAGTGACCGAAAAAACGGCTCAACTCGGAGCACTATAAACATAAATATTAATAACTGCAAATCGTTGATGAACAATTGATTTCTTGTTCTTGTGTTTCTCTTCTGTTAAGAAACAAATTTCAATGTAATTAGTAAATTAGAAAATTAAAAGTAGTACCTATTAAAATCTGCTCACCATCCATTTTCTTCATGAGAAATAGAAATTGATTGACGAATTCCGCCAATTCCTCTCTCTTGTTAAAGTTATTGAAATGCATGAGACTGAACAGACCGAGAACGATACACGCACCATATGATATGTAAAGTAAGACTACTCGTACTCGTCGGGATTGTAGAATTTTGTGTCAATTCACGAATTAATGTGAAATGTAGAAAAATAGTGTAGATGAGAGTGTAGGCAAGAAAAAAGTAACTAATAAATATACGTTTATCTGAAATCACTTTTAATTGATGAGATTCTTCATCCCAATCAAATGGAACCAACTTAAAGGAACAACATTGACTTAAGTGAAGCCTCAAAAATAAAAATGCATTCTCCTCTGTCCACATTTTCTAAAATAAACACGAAATATCTGACTGCTTTTGTGCCCGGACTGACTACTGTAAGTGTTGAGACAGAGTGTACTGGCCTTCGCTTTCTCGGCCAGTACAAAAGCAGTGTGGTTTCGCTTTGTTATTAACGAAGAACTAATTTATGACATTAAGTTTCTTGAATTCGTTGGGCTTAACTTTGAATACGAATACGAATGACTTAAAGGTGTCAATTTATATTTCTTACCGGCTGGCTTGTGAGGATATTGTCATTTCGACACATCTGAAAGTTGAATTCGAAATATGTACCAATTAAAGCCATATTATTGTGAAATAAAGTCAATAAAGGATTCTGATGCTAACTTCAGTCAAGCTGCCTCTCCTTTGCCTATTTATATGAATGTACAAAATTATGGAATTCTTCGAAGGGAAATTTCGGGTCGGTTTTGACTTTCGCAATACCATTATTCATGGTTTCACCAGGCAAAATTATTTATTAAGTCAAAAAATGGACGTCGAATTTTTATAACAGCGTAGTATTGAGTCATGGCTATGCATAACATATAATTGAGTACTCCACAACACAATCCAAATCAAAATAAAATAAAAAATTTGAGACAGTACAAAATGATGGCCCCAAGGATTCGGATTGTAGTCGATCTTTGCAAACGTACAACTGACATGTTGAGTCGGAGTGGAGGTAATGACCTAAGGATTCGTTTGTACGAATCCTCTCTCCTGAGTTCCATTTTCCATGATTGGTTGAACTGAAGTGATTTATTAAAAATCGAAGTACCAATGTGTATCCCTACAGCTGTGAAAACAAAGCTGACGATCGAGAATAATGGTAGTACTGCAAGTAGCAGTATGGGAATACGGTCATGAAGCTTAACTGTTGCATAGTTTGATAAAATCACAGTCCCGAATATTGCAAGTTGTAGGGCTGGGAGGACAATTTGGGAGAAACTCGAATTGAAGTGTTGATTCAATATTTGGAGACAACGATAGTCTTTGAACATTTTGGTCGGATTTTGAAATTCACCGTTTGTTAAGAACGTTGGTACTTGAGGGCCTTTTCTGAAATAAACACACCATTTTATGATAGAATTTACTACTCAATAGTGGCTTACGAAAAAAATACAACGGTAGAAACTTACTTTACATTCTGTAACCAAATATGGTTACAAAATACGTAGGCCATTATGATGAATATGTTGAAGAAAGTTACATTCCATCCAACTACGAGATCAAATATTGACAGACCCCAAAAGAAGCACAAAGTCACTGCCCACCAGGGTGACTCGGGTTGGATTGGAATCGTGGAAAAATAATAACGAGTGTCAGTTGGAGAAATGAGAAAAAATAATGAACGAACAATGGGATCTATTCTACTTGCTATGATGAAAAATATAAGTATTAATTCAAGTCTCCATTGCATTGTTTTGGTTTTTGTGGTTTCTTTATCTGTGGAAAAAAATTAGTTAAGAATATTTTGTAGGAATGCTGGCTAAAATTTAGCATTGACAAAATCTTAGCAAAATTATTACCATCCATTTTTTTGACGAAGAAAAAAAAATTGATTGATGAATTCAGCCAGTTCATTCATTTTCTTAATTATTGTTCAATGTAAAAATGATATGACTAAAAAGTGTATACACCATAGGATGTGTAAAACGAGACTACTTGAAGTTTTGGTCATTGAATGTTTGTGGGCTTCCCGAATTAATGTGAAACTGAGGAAGGATGCGTAAATCCCAGTGTATATTGCGATGCAATAAAAAATCCATAATCGTTTATCAGATATAACTTTTAATTGACGAGATTTCTCGTCCCAATCAAATGGAATAAATTTACACCAACAACATTGTCGTATGATTATACTCAAAATTTTGAATGTTTTCTCCGACAACATTTTTTGTGCAAAGAGATTTTTAGAATTAGCCTCGAATTTTTGATAAAATATTTCGAAATGCTAGTTACGATTTACGATGTTCTATTTGAAGTGCACGTGCCATGATACTGAAACCAAAATAAAATTTAATTTGAGGAAATTGCTAACTCCAAAAATTATACAACCATTTGGTTGGACAGATGAAACTAATAATTAATTAACAAAATATTAATTACTATGTGTATGTGACTTGAGCACGGAGAGGGTCGGACGGATTCGTCATTTTTTATTCCTACCATATTGAAACAAGCACAAATTCTTATAATTCTGTCCTTAAAAAAGTTGGTGTGTATTTATAACCGCTTTTCTGTGCTCGGCTAACGAAATGCGTCATTTCTTTGCCCGGTCCGCAGAAAACCGCAAATTGTACTGCAATATACAGTAAGTAATACGGCGGATGCGAATGTAGTGCTTCAATAATTACAGAAGTCCGTAGTTAAAAATCCCGAAAATGACGAGTCGACAAAACCTGAGAGCATCATATGCATGGAGAGGAGTACAAAGCACGCTTGTTGCCTATACAAATGTTGTTCGAGGTGTCCAGGTATGTGGTATGGTATAAATAAAAAAAATACCACACCAAGACTGACGGTCTGATCTGAAGATCTGATAGCTTCGTAGACAAAGAAAACTCGAGTTCAAACCTACAGGCTCGTTTTCACCAGTCTTCGACGATATTTTAATTATTGACATTCTGACGTAACGCTATTTATTGATCAACTATATGTGTTAAATTTACATAGACAACACAGGTTGGCTAGTCGTTAATTCAAATCGAAATAACATTATTGTTTTTATCCTATCAGAACAAAATCAAAGATTTCAAACTATACAAGACCATCATGCCGAGGATTCGAATCGTAGTTGATCTTTGTAAAGCTAGAAACGTAGAAATGTGTAGTCTAAGTGGTCTGGACGCTCTAAGGATTCTTTTATTTAGGGTCGTCCTCCTGAGATCACTTTTCCATGATTCTTTAAATTGAACTGATCGATTGAATATTGAAGCCCCAATGTGACACCCGATTGCAATGAAACAAAATCCTATGAATGGATAAAATGGCAGTACTCCAATAACTGGCATTGGAATTCGGTCATGGAATTTAACGGATGCGTAAGTACACATAATCACATTCACAACCACACCAGTGAGAAAAACCGGAAGTACGATTTGAGAAAAACACAAATTAAAGTGATGATTCAATATTTCAAGGCAAAGATAATCTTTGAAGATTTTCTTTGGATTTTGTAGCTCACCATTCGTGAGCGAAGTTTGGCCGTTACCCTTCCTGAAGAAAAAAAAACACTACGTTTAAAATTTTCATTTTGTGTACGTACCTACTTTCAAAAATATCGTAGAAAACTTACTTGAGTTCTAATAACCAAACATGGTTACAAAAAACATAAGCCATTATGATGAATACACTGAAAAACATGACATTCCATCCAACCACGACATCAATGATTGAAATGACCCAAAAGAAAATTAATGCCACTGTCCACCAGATTGACCCAAGTTGGTGTTCAAATACGGAAAAATAATAGCGGGTATCAATTGGATCCGCCAGGAAGAAAAATGATCGAATGAAGGGCTCAATTCGAATAATTATGAACAGAAATATAAATATACGTTCAAATCTCGTATGGATTAGATTTCTCCGGTTGTATTTTTCTAAAAAAAAATGCAAAATATTGTAAGAAATGCATTGGATTTGGAGTGAAATTGACGTAAAAATGTAATTAAAAATTTCTTACCATTCATTGATTTTAAGAGAACAAAGAATTGATTAATAAATTCCGACAGTTCATTTTTCCTCCGGAAGTTATTGAAGTGCATGAAAGAAATCGTTGTGAATATCATTATCCAAATTACATGCAAAGCAAGACTATTTGTAGTTTTGGTGGATGAATCTTGTAAGAATTCCCAAAATAATGAACAATACAGGAAAATTGTGTAAATCACTGTGTAGAATGCGAAAAAATAAGAAATGTAAATTCGTTTGTCAGAAATAACTTTTAATTGGTGAGAATTGTCATCCCAGTCAAATGGAATCAATTTGAGCCAACAACATTGACGAAGATTCAGGTTTAGTAGGCTTAATACTTTTTTAGTCAACATTATGAATCAGTTTTAGTATTTCTGGGCCAGAAAATGTGTAACTGGTAACGCAAGTGTCGGTACACGAGTTTAACCTCGAGTCGGACGAACTGTTGTCAAGTATGCTGAAGGTGACTTTAGAATTTTAGTAGCGAACTGGAAATGGGATTGAGAAAGTTGATGATGAATAAATACTAGGTACTATGTATTCAAATTGTCATTGTGATGTCCTAATGGTGACGAGGGTTGTTTAAGAGCGTTAACTCGCTACTTTTCATCAAACGGTGTCCAAAAACTTACGAATTATTATGTCACGGATAATGGGTGTAGTTTTATTAGGCCTACGGAAGGTATCTCTAGTAATAATATTTTGGAACTCAAAAAATTGCACAGCTCAGTAAAACTACCGACTATTCGCCCTTGTAAATAACCGAATCCTGAAATTGTGAAACTAATGGTCTAATTACATGTTCGGAAACCATAATCATACGGGCCATAATACAAAATGATGAAACTGACTTACGAAATGAACGTTACCAACATTAATTTATTTGCGCTAGGCAAAATTCAGATCTAGTAATGTGTTTAAACACCCGAATATTGTTCTTGATGATTTTGTAAACATGATATATTAGCCATGAAATTCTTTCGTAATATGATCAATATTGAGTATTCTGTTTCGTAATTATGTAACCACTTGCATGTTATGCAAATTGCAGCATCGAATGTTCCTTTATTGTAAACAGATAAAATGCCTTCATATTTTTCATAAATCATATTTCAGAAAACTCAGACTTCAAAACAGAAACGAATCTGATGCTAAAAATTTAGTTGTCTGTTCAGAACACCAATCACTGATATTCCAAAATTACCATATTCCTTAATCACTCATTGACATGACATGTGATCAATGGAGCTACAACATATTTTTGTGGATGAATGGAAGATTTTGATATTAAAGTTTATAAATCAACTACTATGCCAATTCGGGGCGATGCGAACTGTCCAAATAAAATTGACCGTTACTATAGAAATTTTGGATTGGCAAATCTTATCGTTAGTAACAACAAACAAATTGAAGAGGTCAAGTTGATTGGAATTGGAAATCATTCATCGTCCACATCTCGTCCAGTAACTTTCTCTCTCTCCAATCAAAGATAATTCAGCAATTTGATTTTTAAAATCTTTTCACATTCATTCCCAACACATTATGGAGACGTCTGCAGTTGCCAAACCGGTCAACGCTGGCCCGTCCTCCGCTCCCGGGCGAAAGGGTCCAACGACTCGTTCCATGACCAAGGCCGCTCAAGGCACTCTTCCACAACGAAAACGGTCCAAGTCCTCTTGTGCTAACGGAAGTGCCAAGCCTAAGAGGTACTAACATTTTCCATACAAAATATTTTCTTGGCCATGGATGTCAATTTCTGATGTCTGATGCAACATGACTTCTGATATTTTAGGAGGTCCAAGAAACGTTCCAAGAGCGCTGGATGTGGAGCTTCTGGATCAAAGAAACGCCGTCGCTCCTCCAAGCGATCCAAGAGTGCTGGATGCGGATCCTCAGGGTCAAAGAAGCGCCACCGTAAGTCCAAGTCTAAGGGTGATGGCTGTGGAGGAAAAAAACGTCGCAAGTCCAAGGGTTCTTCCCGTCGGAAGTCCAAGAAGGGAGGCTGCGGATCTCCGAAACGGAAGTCTCGTCGATCACGGAAGTCCAAGTCCTGTGATGGAACTCCTAAGAAACGCAGACGCTCCAAGAAGGGTGGAGATGGAAGTTGCGGATCTAAGAAACGCAAGGGATCCAAGAAATCCTCTGGAAAACGAAGGCGTTCCAAGGGAGGATCTTGCGGACCTAAGAAACGCAAGGCTTCCAGGAGGAAATCCAAGGGAGGTTCTTGTGGACCGAAGAAACGCAAGGCTTCCCGGAGGAAATCCAAGGGAGGTTCTTGTGGACCGAAGAAACGCAAGGCTTCCCGGAGGAAATCCAAGGGAGGAGCTTGCGGAGCGTCAAAGCCAAAGCGTCGGGCTAAGAAGCGTTCTTCTGGAAAATGTTGAACTACGACTTAATTTTAAATCAAACTCAAGTCAAGTCATAAATATGACTTAAAAATCAAAATCCAATGCATTTGTCTCCCCTTTAAATCCCCCCTCACCCACTGTATTCAAAATACGAATTATTGTTGAATGAACAATTTGAAAACTAAAAAATAAAGACCTACTTGTAATTATCATACATATTCTGTTAATCATTCATAGTTACAATTTCTTTTAGATCTAAAAGTGTAATTCAGGAAGAAAATAAATTTTCATAAGAACTCAGGTAGGCAGACACAAAAATCGTGGAGAGATAACAAATGTGGTTTCAAGAGAAAATCAGTGAAAGTCCTTGACACGTGTGGTGAAAGTAAACGACGTGTTTTCGTAAAAATATGATAACCAAGTTCAACTATTTATTTTCAGTAGTAATTTATCAGTAAGATGTAGTAGCAGTAGCATTCAACTGTTTTTGTCTCTGCCGATTTTCCAAGTACTGACGATATCGTTCCTTGTTGTTCTCAAAACGATTATGGCAATTGGGGTCGAGAAAAAGTTTCAGAATACAAAAGTACAGTTCTGTAATTGGTCCTTGTGAACGTTTTACCCGTCCATGCTTTCTTCCTACGGTATACGTATTGCTATTGATGTCACCATCACCGCTGCCGACTGTTACTGTTGGACTATCTGTCAAATTAAATTAAGTAACATTAAGGAAAAGCGAATCAGTTACATAAATCCTCAATGAAGTATGTAATTAAATTTTACCAGGTGCAGTTGGTAAATGAACGTTGCTTGTAATTATTGACGGAGTCACCAAAGTCCAATGCAAACTGAACATAACACCGACGATAATGCTAAATTCGAAAACGTGTATCACTTTCATTTCAATTTTCAGTTTTTTAAAACCAGTATTTTGAAAATAGTCAACAATATATTGTACACTCTGACAGAATCTCCACACAGAATAGCGTAGATCAGATTTCTGCAGAAGCAGGGTATTAAAAGTAAAATTAATACCTATTGCAAAAACCTGTTCAGTCTCTCTTGGGTGCAGGACAAGATCTGATTTGAACTTGAACCTTTACTACTACATCAACCCATGGATTTTTTTTTTGTAATTCCTAAACCTGTCATGGTCAATTAAATACTAACAATGCTCATCATGATACATGAGTGACGGTCATGAGTATGAGTTTGAACTGTACGTACATAGATTACATTATCTTATTCTGGGTTTTGGTAGTGACGAATGTCAAAAGGAAACATTGTCCTTGGTTTCCTGAAATTGTAATTGTCAGCTTGTACGTGTGCATCAATTCGGTCTTCACGTGAACGCAATTTGTCTTTTTGAAATTATGGGTGTTTGTCCGAGAAACATGTATATTTTGATTCATTACGGATGCGGATATATGAGCAAGATTCGGTAACGATTACCATTTCTCAGAATGAAATCTTGGAGGAAATCGTGATATACAGATTTAGTTTCAAGACGTTCACGTTATGTAATGTACACAAATGATTCGTTCCAGCCCATTAATGGAATGTCGAATTGGACCTATATATCGTACGGTGGTGTGACCCGAACAGACTTGGGTCAATACAAAATGAAATTACAAAATTTCAATTACGTAATATTGTAATTAATTGTATCAAAAATTTTGGACATAATTTTTAATTGTAATTATTAATTTGAAAGTGTTTGCAATTGAATTTTACAATTGAAATTATTTTTGTGAATTTGTATTTGAAATTGTACTTGTAACTGAAAATTCAATTACAAATCGTAATTAATTACTTTCGAAACTTCGCCTGTAATTTGTAATTATAATTAATTATATTCAAAATATTCCGTGTACGTAACTGTGATTAAATTACTTTCAAAAATAAGTAATTTGTAATTGATTACATTTGAAAAGTAATTGACCCAAGCTTGGGCCCACACCTATCCTGAAAATTTCTTTCAAGAGTAATGACGCACCACCAACCAAGAACAATATGCTTCACTACAGAGCAGCACGGAGCACTGACCTGATAAATAACTATTCACTAAAGTTGGTAACCAATCCTAAATATAAAGAAACCCAATAAGACACATGCCAAAACTAATATTGACGATGAATTCGCAAACCAATAGAATTATAAGTCAACGAATGAGAACAGTGTGGTCGTAAGGATTCTTAATTTCCTATTTGAATGAGCAAATCGTTCAGACAAGGGTCGGAAATCTAACATGGCTAATCAATAATCCATATTTCGTGCCCAATTGGATAGAAAACAGATTTGTAACGGCAGTTAGCTTGAAACCCCTACTACATTAGTCGTAATGCAATAAATAAATTAAGGTTTCTATAATTTTATATAAACCTTGCGCGTACGAATAGGTCACCTCAATGTCTGTCTTAGATCCGATCCAGTTTGAGTTGAAGTTCGAACGAATGCATCGGTTTAGAAAACTATTCTGACCATAAATTAAACCATACAAAAAACTTAAAATTAAGTCAAAGCATTCAAATATTTTTGCAATATTAAAAATTTGGTGTGAAATGTCAAATCGTTACCGGTTTTTTTACATTATACTTGCCCTGACTCACCTCACGGGCATCACCGCCGCTAATGCTAACAGCACAACCACCGCAATTGCTACCACAGCTAAATTCAACAATGCCATAGCTCCAGGTCCTGTGCCCTCAGTCAATTTGACCACTATATTTGATAGGAGATTGATAAACCGGATCCGGAACGCTCTTTCCAGAAAACCACAAGACCAAACCTCAGTTTCAATCAGTGAGGAAGAATCAGAATACGAATCTGACGCTACCGAAACTGACGGTACCGGAATTCCTATCGCCCGAAATTGTACAAGGAAGAAGGTCCCTGGTCCGGGTATAAATTCAGATGAGGATTCTCCCCCGCCTTCAAATTGTAAGAAAAAGGTTAAAGCTACTAATGCGAATGGGACTTCCACCACTAAACGGCCAGCTGTTCTAACCAAAACCACTACAGCTGGATCAGTTATTATTGTAACTCCGACAGAAGCTAGTAAGGTCAACTGCATTAAGAGAAATCGTACGGCGACCGCAACAATGGCGAACGGAACTGTCGTCGTTGTAATTGATGAAGAAACCGAAAAGAAATGTCGGGCTAAAAATCGAACCGAACCTCCGATTCCGATTGAACCGACAGAGTCGACTGGAACTGGACGTCCAAATATGTGTAACAAGAAACGACCGAATGAGACTTCATCTTTGGACACATCCACCAAATGTTGGAATAAAACATTGACAAATATTATGGCTACTTTTGAATCTCAACAAAATAAAATCGGTGATACTTGTGACCCTGTTGCATGGAATCTGTACCTTAAACCTATCTATGATGCCATATTCCGTGGAAATGCAACAATTCAGGCCATCAAAAGTGAAGCACTTGCAAAGGCAATTTTAAAGGATCGCACGATTTTAGGCAAAGTCTGTTTGTCTGGAGTCCTGTCTGATATTCTAGAGTGTCGGAGTTCTGGGAAATGTGGATGTTTCAATTCGTATCCGCCTGGGATGGAAAGTCTTTCTAAATGTGGGTTAAATAAAATGTCTACGCCAACGATCGCTACTGCATCCACATCGGCGACCAAGGCACCAACACCAACACTAGGGCCACCGCCTCCTAAGGGTCATATCACTTGCGTGACACCACTACCGAAAAATACAGGGTCGTCGTTGTTCACACAAAATGGAGTCTGGTATTTATTCGGAAGATTAAATGGTTTTCACATTTCGATGTACTCCCTCGCTAGTTATCGGGCGTTCAGTATTTTCTAGAATCAAATTTTTACAAAAACAGACAATTCATAGATTTCAGATGATGTCGTTTTTTATTAATTAAATCGTGCATGGCTGAAAAAGTATAAAAATTACGTCCTTTTTTTTCACCAATTGAAATCGGTCCACAAATTTTTAGAACTGAAGAAGAAAGTAGATTTTTTGAATCAAAGAATCAAATGTCGACGCATTTAATTACGTGTAATATAATTTAAATTTCAAATACGAAAATTATTGTATATTGGATTGTAATTTTTAGTCCTGCTGCCTAGAGCCTACAGAATGTATTCATATTATATTCCCTTGGTCTCATAATTAAATTGATACATTTTTGATGTCTCGCACCAAAGATTGATTAATCAGTAGAATCTTCGTATTCTGTAAATTTGTGTAGAATAATATTTGTTCACCAAAGATTTGACCAACAAAATAATCAAAACTACAGTAGTGTTAGTGTTGAGTGTTGTATTTAGAGTGAAGAATGTGCCTGTGACATTCTAGGTTAAATGATCACACGAATAAAAGAGCTTTTTGTTTTTAATTTGATGCACAGTGATTTTCGTCCATTACATTTGGTTCTCTAATATGAAATAAAAATGAGAGTTTACAGGATTGTAATTTTTTAGTACGTTTATTGGTTTATTTTGAACTCAATGTCTTTTCATAATTCACGTTTCGTGAATTTCGTTGACATGATAATAAATTAGTTCCAAGGACAGATTTCATGGTATTTTTCCTAAGCCTATTAAAAGTTAAGACAAGGTAAAAATACACAAATATTTAAAATCGGACATTTTATCGGTCTCACAGGTAAATCGTGCGAGGCTATAATGCTAGCTATCTTGGATGTGTAGAATCAAGTATTTATTAGCATTCTCCTTGCTTGGCGAGAACAATACCTGAAAATTGCAAAAAGAAAATATAATGATAACATTTGTCTCTGTGTAAATTTTTACTCCAACTCATGGAAAACTTAAGAATAACATATATTTCTACTACGAAGTGCTATTTTCTTACTTGGGTCTGAGCGTTGATCTTGAGTGAGCATACACAGGTTCCCATAAGTTCTTCCGTTGCTTCCACACACAGGGTCTTGAATTTTTGTGCAAAATCTTGGGTCAGTCTAAAGTTTAGTAAATTAGAAAAGCAATTCAATCTCGTATCGCGTTTTTATAAGGAGAAACCTTGATGAGCGACTGGACACTCACGGGTAACAATAATTCTATCGTACATTACAGGTGGACGTGCGTTGCAAGGGGATATGAATATGACACGGTCTATTTTGGAAACAAATGTTCAACTTACATGCTGACGATTATCCCCGGTTTGACTTGGGTTTGAATTTGGTTTGATTGTTGAAAAAGTCACGTCAGGTTGAAGGGCTGGACGAGTTTGTGGTGAAAATGGTGGCTGAGGGTCACCGGGAATTACAGCTGGTTTTTGGACATCCTCACCGAATTGAATTGGACCATTTGTGGATGAAGAAATTGAAACCGAAGACGATGAAGCTGAAGATGGAAAAAACGGTTTTGATGTTTGCTGGAAAATTTGTTGGTCATTTGCTAAGCAAAAGCTAACGACTGAAGCAGAAACTACGAATAGTAAAACTTTAGACATTTTAATTTTAAAAAAATTGGCAGTTGGTTATATGTGATTGTGGCTGGGTTTGAAAAAGTATGATTCAATGTAATTTTGATGTCTGTATTTATACGTCTCAATTTGAAAGTATGTATTAGTTGGAATGACGCATTGACTCATAATACTTGTCATTCTTGAGAAAAATGATGCGATAATTACGAGAAGACTTATGTTTTATTATAATGCTAAAGGTCAGACCCGGCTCTTAATAATAAACACGGTAATTTATTAGGCAAATAGGATATTAGATCGCCAAACGCGACTCCATTACATTGCCAAACGAAGGTGTGAGAAATAAGTGGGTAACCTTATGAAGAGAACGAGAAGAACCTTGACCATAATTAACAAGAAATTAACCATTGTTGTGCAGTTAAATGTAAATTTTAAGCTTCTGTTGGCACAAATACTATAATTTTGCATTAGGTAGTTTTAGTTTTTATTTACAAGTAGAAAGAAGTGTATAGATTTATTCCATTATGTCATGATCTGTAATTTTTTATAAGGTAAACACATGGAGTGGTAACATCGGGTGCTTTTGAACAACTGACCATATTGTTAGGTTAGAATAACCGCTCCTCGCATTTTTGAAGTCAAGTATGCCCAGATTAAATTAATTACATGCTTGACTTGATTGGAAAAAAAAAGTTGTTGCTGTACAGATTTATTTGGTCACCGCAAAAAAATTGGATCCGTACTTCTAACTCCGGTTTAACACTCACTGGTCTTACCTTGTTCGTGTTTATTAGGAAACAAAAATGATTCATAGTGTGAATTAACACTTCAAATCTTACTTGCGATTATAACACACATACAATTCTAGTATTCCTTGTAATTAGTACTGATGACTCACTCGAGACGAATTTATTTCTTTGTAAAGTTTTCTATGAATTTGAAACTAGTTTAGACACGCATTCCATTCTTCCATTCATTCTTGGTTCGGTAATCAACCAATTTTTTTTCTCAGAAATGTGATATTATGCTACGTACAAAGTCTACAATTTTTTTTTACTTCTCCCGGTTATCCTTACATTTTAGCTGGGTTGGAATTATGAACTGAAGTGTTTAGACTCAACTTTGTCCAGTATTTCAGAATATAAATTACTAATAAAATATTCTGACCAGGTGCTTTGCAATCGTAGCTCAGTTCAACTCAATACCTGTTTTTGCATTGAGAGTGATTGTAAAAATTTATTCTCCCATTAAAAACACTAACTAAAAAATAATTTCTTTCATTATTCCTTGTTCCCAATGCTAAAGGGTCGTTGGACGATTCGGATTCGAAAATCCTCCTTCATTTGTTAATTTTTTAGTTGAATGAAATTTCGAGTTGTAAGTCCGAATTTCATTCCAAAGTGTCTTCAAGGTGGAAGACTTGATGGGTTCCAGCTTGGAGGGCTCGAAGACAAATCTGATCCGAGATATATGCAAACCTCCGGTTGAATAATACAAGTGATTGAGATTGCAAGGACACAGTAAAGATACAAAACTCAGTTAAAACCTTTTATTTCTCAACAATTTAATAGACCATTTTATTTTGCTGAAATTAAACAAGGTATGACGGCCTGATCCAAATCTGCGATTTGATTAAATGCCGCTGGCGAAAGAGACATGGCCCGACCATCAACGTATGGCCCAAATTCTGTGATTTTGACGACGACGGAGCGTCCGTCATCTGCATTCGAAACTGTTGCCAAAGACCCGATTGGTAATGACCGATGAGCAGCTGTGAATGATAAATGATTCATGATGATATCTTCTGATGTCCCTGACCCCGTCAAATCTAACTGTCCCGTTTGTCGACCTCCTTTCAATAAATTAATTCTTCCGGTCATATGCATCTCTTCTCGGTTGGAATGAGGGGAATTCGCTGTCTCGTGCCATTCACACTCTCCATATTCTGAAATTAACAGTACAGAAACGTGTTTTAAAGAAATTACCAATAATTCGGATATCAAAGTCACGTGATTTATTACAAGTCATGCCAATGCACTGCTGTCATCATCAGATTCGTCATCATCAGACTTAAAAAGGTCAATGTGTGAAAATGTATTAAAAAATGCTAAAAATTCGACATCAAAATAATATTAATCGTTGGATCATCTGTTTCAGTGTTCCATATGATACGGATTTTATGACTTACGAATGAATGGCGTGCTCAAAATGTTAAAACATGTTGCACTACGTGTATTAAGGAAGTTTTTCAGTACACTCACTCGGACAACACAATTATTTTGATAATTGTGGGTATAACCAGAAATTCACAGACTGTGATTGCCTGTGATTGCCATGTCATTTGATTTTTTTAAATACGCACCAATTCTATTTATAGTGTACTTATAG